>RJWJ010011633.1:0-23223 GCA_004363605.1 Indri indri | reverse complement strand
TTCATTCTTGTCAATATCATTAATCTTTTCATCAGCTTAGTCTAGTTTAATGTTTAACCCAAACATTTTGTATTAAACTTATTTATTTTTCAATTGTTCAATTTTTATTTGGCTCTTTAAAAATATACTTAAGTTTATAATTTCTTGCTTTTTCCAAGTTATTTTGGTTTCCCATATTTCCCACTGATGTTACTTAAACATTTTAAACATATTTCCAATATTTGAAGTTTATGTGATGCCTAATTTCTTCTGATCCTTCATTCTAGACCTTGTTCTCTTGTGTGATTCATAGTTTAGAATTTGGTTTTCACTTTTAGGAGATTTTACATTGAGGATAACTTTAGTCAGTACTTTTAAAAATTTATTTCCAGGGGAAAGTTGGAGAATCCACAAAATTTTGAGGTTTGTGTGGTAACCCAGTGCCTGAAGGGAGCGCTGGCTTATCACTTTTATTAGTCTTATGTATCCTTCTTTTAATTACTTACTGTCCTGGAAAGTTTCCCTATTTTCCCCTTGCTCTGTTTTAGCATTTTATAAATTTGGGGGATTTTTAGTTGTCTGTATCAAATGATATTGACGAATATATATTTTGTGTTCTAAAACATCTAATATCTAAGATATCTAATATCTATTTCACATTGATATTTTGCAGAACAATGTCTCATAAAAAATTCAAAAAGTTTTTTAATTAGAATACCACTACCAATATCTACCATTTGGTAACATTATTTGTAGAGTGTAATTATTTTCTTAATACTTTAAAATATGTTTTGCAAAAATTTATTATTTTATTCAGCTTAAATCATAAATGATAATCTTTCACTTTAATGAATGGCACCTGTTTATGACCAAAAGAGATATCCTTTTTTTTCTGTAACATTAAGTTAGTATTGGTAGAGTCAATCACATCAATTGAGATCCTTTGGTTCCAGTCTCAATGTCTCTTCCTTAGCAACTCTATGGCTCTGTAAAAGTCATCTCTGTTGGGATTTTCTATTTATTCTAGTCATTATTTAAAATGATATTATAGGAAATTTGCTTCTGGTTAGACATTACTCATTGGTTACACTTTCAATGATGGTTTCTATTGTCATTTCATAATACTTAGAAAATATTACCTGTAGGATTTCTGCTTTTATAAAGTAAATAATACTTATTCATATTTAAGACCTTGGAATTTTCAGTAATTTTATCTAGTACTTGAAAATTACTTTTATCCTCAGTTTAACACTCAGAAAGCCATTTACTTGTTAATCTGATGAGTCAAACTTTCTAGTAATGTTATTTAACACACTTTATATTTATTTTATATCAGAACAAATTTTTATTATAATTTTAATGTAATTTTGTATGATTGTATTTTGTGTATGTTTCATTTACATGAAACTTTATGCATATAAATTCCCTGGAATTTTGCCTAATACATCATATTTCCTAAGTATTAGAAACTGATTTACCAAATTTTCTTATCTTTATACCATTCCTTATTTACTGTGTCATGTTGTTATATTTTTTATAAAAATGCATATGTTTGTCCAGCATAAATATTAATAAAAAAGAAGTCTCAGTCTGTCATTTGGTTACAATTGGCAGAGTTCCCTAATTTACTTTAAATCATTCATATCATTTATCTCATGCAATAAATATGAGTAGTAAGTACAGAAGATACAGTAATTTTTCCCTCCATACCACAGAGAACTCGGAGACCTTGGGGCATCCTGGCTGCCAAAACCCTCACTTTTCTATACTACTTTTTTTCTTTTTCTTTTATCTCAACTGTCATGAAAATCTAGATTCATGAAATAATAAAAATTAGAATGAATTTCTAGATAATCTGCAAAAATATTACAGTACACTCAAGAAAAAATATGAATAGACTTGTAATAATGAAAACAAATTAATTTTAAAAAGTTTCATTAAAAAAAACCCAGACGTGGATGCCTTCACTAGTAAATTCTACCAAATATTTAATGAAGAATTAATGCCAGTGCTTCAAGTACACTTCCAAAATATAAAAGAATAGAAGAAACTTACCAATTCACTCTATGAGGCCAGTTTTGCCCAGATAACAAAACCAGGCAAAATAATCAGAAGAAAATAAGACTTCAAACCATTCTCCCTTATGTATATAAACATGGAAATTCTCAAAAATACTAACAAACTTAATGTAGCAACATATAAAAATTATTGGACCCTATCACCAAGAGAGGTTATCTCACAAATGTAAATTTGGCTTAACATTCAAAAATCAGTTAGTGTAAAACTGCATAATAATACAATAAAATACAATAACAATGATTATCTTGATAAATTAGAAGAACATTTGACAAATCCAACACCCATTTATGGTAAAACTCAAAGCAATCTATGAATACAAAAGAATGTTCTAGACCTACTGAAGGACAGCTATAAAAAGCCTACAGCTATTATCATATGAAATGATGAAAAATGGCATTTGGGAAATTTAGATTGGGAATAAAATAAGAATGTCTGTTTTTACCACTTCTATTCAACATTACATTAGAGGTTTTAGCCAAGGATATTATGCAATAAAAGAAAAACAATGACTTCTAGATGGGAATTGAAAGCTTATTCACATAACATTACCTTGTCTATAAATATTTGTAAGGAACTTAAGAAAAAACACTAGAAATAAGTATTTCAGCAAGTTTCATAATTCAAAATCAACATAATTTTCATACACTAGAAACAATCTCAACATGAAACAAAAAAATAATTTCATTTACAGTAGCTTCAAAAGGTAAAAAGAGAAATAAAACTTATCTGGCAACATAAGATATATTGATTTTATATTATACTAGTTAAGTATTGTTATCTTTATATTATAGTATGTTATAAGATATCAAGAAGTTGAAATCTGGCCAGGCATGGTGGCTCACGCCTGTAGTCCTAGCTCTCTGGGAGGCCGAGGCGGGCGGATTGTTTGAGCTCAGGAGTTCGAAACCAGCCTGAGCAAGAGTGAGACCCCCGTCTCTACTAAAAATAGAAAGAAATTAATTGGACAACTAAAAATATATAGAAAAAATTAGCCAGGCATGGTGGTGCATGCCTGTAGTCCCACTTACTCGGGAGGCTGAAGCAGGAGGATCGCTTGAGCCCAGGAGTTTGAGGTTGCTGTGAGCTAGGATGACGCCATGGCACTCTATTCCGGGCAACACTGTGAGACTCTGTCTCAAAAAAAAAAAAAAAAAAAAAAAAAAGAATTTGAAATCATCAAAGGTCTTTGCATCCTCTTCTGAGGACAGGGTTAGTGTATTTTCATATGTGAATTATATGTATCTGGTACAACTACATATATACACGCATACACATTTTATGTATATATGTGAATATATATACATACATACATATAAATATATATATACACTGGTAACATGTTTGTCATTGGTATTTATAACTGACTTACTCCACTGTCCATTCCATATACCCTTTGCCTTCAGCAACTACTTTGACTGGTCAGAAGTGAGTCACTTAACCACTCAGTGCTGTGAGCCTTTGCGGAGGCTGCACACCACGCAGGCTGAGATGAGGCACATGGTTCTGATTCTGAATGTGATGGGAAGGCATTGGAAGGTTTGATGTCAGAGGATGACAGTACCTGGATTTCATTTAGTGTCACCCTGTTACTAGTACAGGCCCAGGCCTGTCTGAGTTGGATTCCCTGCTACCTCCTGCCCCTTAGTGTCATTCTTTCATTTCTAAGTTTGTGCGTATCTACATGTGACACCACAGCCTGAGTTTTATAAGCTTTATCTCATATATGTCTGATGAGTTCCCAGGAAGCAGATGCTAGTGTGATCTCCACTGTGCATATTGGGGGGCTGGGGAGGCCCTGAGACACACAAGGACTTGTCTAGGGTCAGAGAAATTGTAAGAAAAAGGAAGTTCTGACCCAGCTCTATTTCCTCAAGTCTGCAGCCCTGGTTGTATTCTGGTGTTCCCAGGGGGCTGAGGGGGCTGTGTTTCCATGTAATGAGGTGACATGGGAAGGAGAGTGAACAGCCAGCAGCCCACTGGGACTTTCCGGGAGGTCTTATTGAAGGAATAGACCCAAGTGATGAAACCTTAAAGAAACGGCCTCACTTCCTTGGTGACAAACCCCAACAGAACTTAGAATCTGGTAACCAGGCACCCACATTCTAGAGACAGCCCCATTTCCAGCTCACTTGGTGGGAGACACTCAGGGAGGAGGATGTCATCTTTCTATTTTCTGATGTTCTGAGGCTCTCATCTCAGAAAGGCCTGAGAGCCTTTACTGAAGATGCCGATGTTTACCCAGCCCTCACCTTTGATGCCTCTGGCCATTAAGCAGGGAGAACCCACAGGTAACACAGGGCAGCCCAGGTCAGGCCCATCCAGGCCAGGCCTCACCTGTGATCCCATCTGGGCAACCGACCCCCACCCTATCACCATGTGTTAGGGAAGGGGGAGATGAGGGCATTCTTCCTGGAGAGGAGCATGTTGTCAGGTGTTAGAAAACTGATGGGTCTGGAAGGTTCATATCCAGGGTCATGGCTGCCAAGATGGGAAGCTGAGTGTTAGGGACCAAGTGTGTCTGCCCAGATGTTAATCCCAATACTTCAAGCTGTCATATGATTTCCTCCCTAGCTGGATGTTTATGCAGATCTCTTGTGTGTCTGATCTGGGGAACAGAATTTCTGACAGGGGTGTGCCCATCTGAGGCTGGCCACATAGGCCATCAATGCCTCTTGGCCCGGCTGCCATGCGCTCTCTTTACAGAGCTCCACCAAGGAGATCAG
This sequence comes from Indri indri, assembly GCA_004363605.1. Classification (NCBI taxonomy): domain Eukaryota; kingdom Metazoa; phylum Chordata; class Mammalia; order Primates; family Indriidae; genus Indri; species Indri indri. Next base: position 18,442 of record RJWJ010011633.1, on the reverse strand, counting down.
TGAGGAGCTGTTTGATGGGTCCGACTCCTTCATCTCCTTGGATGAAGGGCAAGAGCAGCTGGCCAAGAACCATGGCCAGTGCTAGGCTGGGGTGAGAGAGGGCAATGAGGAGCTTCCCCGGATAGGGACCCAGGAAGCCGAGGATGGGTCAAGAACCCAAACCTGAGTATAGGGACTCCCTAAACTCTGTCCTAGGGTTTTCTTACTTATGCGAGTGACAGTTCCCTCCCAAGGGAATCTGACCTCTGTTAGTCCCAGTGGTAACTTGGTTATGTGCACAGTCCCTGTTCACATATTCATAGGAATGTAAGAGAGCACACTTTTGTGTCGTTGTCACTTTGCACTAGGCTGTGGGTGTGTTTGCATGTTTCTACTGCTTTCATGTTTAACTACCCGCCCCATGTACCCCTGTAGCAGGCAGCGCCACCGCCCTGCCAGACCTATGCTAAGACTTAAATGCCAACAGTTTCGCTAGAGAGGTTTTTACACAAAAGGGGGGGATTACACAAAAAGGTGGTTAAACTGCTCTGTGCATTTGTCTGCAATGTGTCACCTCACAAAACTCATCTCTGTGGCCCCACTAGGGCAAGAGCTGTCCCCTCACATGTCTTCATTATCTTTATTACCTTCCATGAGGGAGGATGTTTTCCACCACCTTTCAGCTTTTCAATGGTAGTGGAGCCTGACATAATATTCTATCTCCATGTCAGCTACGCTGCAGGGCACATCCTGTGTGTGTCCCAATAGGCTGTGGCAGATTGCTAGGGCTGCCATAACACAGCACCACAGGCTGAAGGGCTTTGACAACAGAAATTTCATTTCTCACAATTCTGTAGTCTAGAAATCCCACATGAGGCTGTTGTTCTGGGGTTTTCCTCTGAGGCCTGACTCCTTGGCTTGTAGGTGTCCATCTGTTCCCTTGCTGTCCACAGGGTCTGCTCTTGTGCCTCTGTGTCCTTACTGCCTCTTCTTATAAGGAGTCTAGTCCTTCTGGATGAGGGTCCACCTTAATGAACTCACTTAACCTTAATTATCAATTTAAGGACTATATGTCCAAATACAATCACATTCTCAGATGCTGGGTGTTAGAATGTAATTATATAAACTTTGGGGAAAAGACACAATTTACCCCATAAAATATACTAATCCCCTAAGGAAGATAGACTCCCAAGAAAGAGATTACTGAGAGAAACTATATGAATATATACAATTTTAATAGCTACAGCCAGATTACTTTCCAAAAGTGCTGTAGCAGGTATATTGTCACCAGCAGTTTCTGAATGTAGCTGCTTCTCGGCATCCAGCTTCCCCTAGATGTTTACATTCTATTAATTTTTTGCCAATCTGATGTACCTGTGACAAATAAAATCATCTTTCATTATTTCTTTCATACAAATTTTTCAACTGATATGTGAGAGTCACCTCTCAGTTGTTTACTATCTGAGTTTTTTCTTTCCTGAGTCATCTGCTCAGACCCTTGGCCCTGTGATGGGGTTTCTCCCACCCAGAGTCTCCCAGCATTGGCTCTTGGCTGTAGCTCACTTACTCATCACTTGCTTTAGTGTAAATAAAAGAAATAAATATGTTGCTTTAAGTCAAAAGAATTCTAGAGCATATTGCCCTGTGCACTGTATTGAAAATGTGAAGAAAATGAGGCTTCCCCAGGCCCTTTCTCTCTATCTCAAGAGCAGAGAGAGCCTCAGGGAGCTTAGGAAGAATTTCATGCAGCCCCCACTATGGAAGTTTCTCAGTTCTGACCCATGTGCTGGTGAGCAGCCGTTGCACATCCCAAAGCCTGTGTTTTCTCATCTCTATAATAAGGATGTGTTTTTGAGGACTCACAGGGATAAGTTCTTCATACAGGCTATTGATACAGATGGGTGCTGTTGCACCACAACTGAAAAACAACCTTGAAGGTATCTCTATGTTATTATTTAATGATAGGTTAGTCATTCTCCACCCCCACATGAAATTTTACTTTGAAATCCTAGAATATTTTTGAACATGGACACCCACATGCACAAGTTCTTAAAGAGTTGTCTGAGACCCCAATCCTTCAGTGGATTGTGGCACTGTCATTGACTGTATGTCCCTCCTTGTGTCCCCAGTATGAAAATGAGTCTCCCTGAAACTAGAGGAGACCTGCGTAATGCAGACCCATCATTCAGGAACAGGGAGACGCTGGTGGATTCCTGATTCCAGCTTTGTGGGGCTAAACCATGCTCTCCTTCACCACCTTCTGGGGCCCCTACTGTGACTTTCCCACCATCCCACAGTTTCTACAGCAGCTGTTCATCAGGTGAGCATCTGTCCCCTCCAAGGTACCATGGTGACTCTGCTACTTGCTAGATGTTTCTTGGGGATATCACTGCAGCCCTCTGACCCCTAGTTTGCTCTCTAAGAATGGGGTGGTCAAAAGATCAGCCTCATAGCATTCTTGAAGGGACTAAATGGCATGAGACTAAATGGCAAGTGGGTTCCCATAGAAAGACTGCTGGGTCAGCTCTGATTGGTCATTTTTATTATTATTCTCTCCCCTATAACTGAAGAAACTCTGCCTCATGCTTCAATGGCCCATGTCCCTCTATGTTTGGAAAGATACATAGAAAAAAACCCAATTTTTGCTTTTGTAAGGAGGGTTTGAGATTCCTTCTAGCTAATCTTTGTTTTTGACACAGACAGAACAGGGGTCCCTGGGTGCTGGAAGAGAGGGCACAGGCCCATGCAGAAACTTGGGAAGGCTCTGGTTGGGGTTCACTTATTTAACACACACATATTAAGCACTTAAACTGTGCAGTCACTTTTCTAGGCCTTTGGAATAATTTAGTAAGCAAATAAGATGAAAATCCCTGGGCCCCAATTTTATTCAGGGAGTCAGACTCTCACAGTAGACATTGTAATTAGGTCATGTCCTCAGAATGTGAGATGTGATGCCCTCAGGGCCTCCTCTAGATGTGGATGCATCCACGCAGAGTCTTAGAAGAATTACATATCCCAGGACCATCCATAGCATTTAATAGATGTGGGAAAAAGATTTGACAGAATTGAATATCCTGTCATGATAAAAACTGTCATCAAGTAAGGTAGAACAAATACACGTCAACCTAACAAAAGCCATGTAAGATAAATGTGCAGGTAACATCATAGTAAACGGGGAATGGTTGTCAACTTTTCCACACAGAGTCTGAACAAGTCAAGGATGCCCACTCTTGCCACTTCTATTCAACATAGCACTTGATGTCTAAGACAGAGCAATTAGAAAATGAAATAAAAACATCAAGAATGAAAAGAAAGAAGTTAAATTGTCCCTGTTTTCAGACTACGTAACCTTGTATACAGAAAACCTTTAAAAAGAATCCACATAAACACTTTCAGGACTAATAAGCAAATTCAGTAAACTTGCAAGACACAAAAACAACGTACACCAGGCATTAGCATTTTTATACACTAAAAATGAACTATCTGAAAAAGACAAAAGAAAACAATCTTATTTGCAACAGCTAACACAAATATACTTAGAAATAATTTTATCTGAAAAGGTGAAATATTTCTATGTTCAAAGCGGGTTCTGAATCACTACGTGCACCTTCATCGTCACTTCTCGCACTATGGGAGGAGCGCTCGGTTCATTTATCTTCATTAACCCACAGTCTTTGTCTGCTGGATGATACGCCACCAGGACGTCCATTTTATCCCACTTCTCAGACTTTTTTTTTTCTTTTTCTTTGCTGAGCTCCTCGTCAGCACTCGCAGGCTGTTCTGCCTACACCCTGGTAGCGGAGGTTGTGGAGGTCTGTTCTTCCTGGTCCCTGCTGTGCCAGTGCTTGCTGGCAGCTCAGGGTCACTGCTTGGCTTGGGGTCAGCGAGGAGAAGCGTTGGGCGCTTGCAGAGACCCGCTGGGCAGCCACGGAGCCAGCGCAGGGTAAGGCGGTCTTACCTCCCATCTTGGAGACTGCTCACGGCGACACTGTGACGACACCACAGCCCGACACCAGAGCTGGCGTCCCCATGACGACACCACAGCCCTGACGCCAGAGCCGGCATCTCTGTGATGACACCACAGACCCGACGCCAGAGCCAGCATCGCCGTGACGACAACACAGCCCGATGCCATAGTTGGCGTCCCCGTGACGACACGACAGCCCCGACACCAGAGCCGGCGTCTCTGTGATGATGCCACAGCCCCGAAGCCAGAGCCAGCATTGCTGTGACGACACCACAGCCCAATGCCAAAGCTGGCATCCCCGTGACGACACCACAGCCACCACGCCAGAGCTGGCGTCACTGTGGCGACACCACAGCCCAACGCCATAGCTCGCGTCCCCATGATGACACGACAGCCCTGACGCCAGAGCCGGCGTCACTGTGACAACACCACGAGCCCGATGCCACAGCTGGCGTCCCCGTGATGACACCGCAGCCCCGACACCAGAGCCGGCATCGCTGTGAGGACACAATGAGCACAACGCCAGAGCCAGTGATGCTGTGACGACACCAGGAAACCGACACCAGAGCCGGAGTCACTGTGAAGACACCACGAACCTGAAGCTAGACCCAGCATCGCATGGACGACACCATGAGCACGACGCAAGAGCCGGCGATGCTGCGACGACACCACATCCCAACACCAGAGCCGGCATCACTGTGATGACACCAGGAGCCTGACGCAAGAGCCGGCAATGCTGTGACGACAGCACAGCCTGACGCCAGAGCCAGTGTTGGTGTGACAACACCAAGAACCAGATGCCAGAGCTGGCGTCGGTGTGATGACACCACGAGCTGATGTCAGAACTGGAATCACTGTGAAGACACAATGAGCCCGAAGCTAGAGCCGGTGTCGCTGTGATGACACCACGAGCGCAACGCCAGAGCCGGCGATGCTGTCATGACACCACAGCCCGACGCCAGAATTGGCGTAGCTGTGACGACGCCATGAGCCTGACGCCAAAGCCGGCGTCATTGTGACGACACCACGAGCCCGACGCCAGAGCCGGCGATGCTGTGACAACACCACAGCCTGATGCCAGAGCCGGCGATGCTGTGACGACACCACAGCCTGATGCCAGAGCTGGCGACACTGTGAGGACACCATGAAACAGAAGCCAGAGCCGGCGATGTTGTGACGACACCACAGCCCGACGCCAGAGCCGGCGAAGGTGTGATGATACCACGAGCCCGGCGCCAGAGCCGGCGATGCTGTGATGACACCACGAGACCGACACCATAGCAGGAATTCCCGTGACGAAACCACAGCCCCGACGCCAGAGGCGGCGTCGCTGTGAGGAGACCACGAGCCCGACGCCAGAGCAAGCGATGCTGTAATGATACCACAGCCTGACGCCAGAGCCAGCGTCGCTATGACGACACCACGAACCCGAAGCCAGAGCCGGCATCAGTGTGATGACACCACACCGATGCCAGAGCTGGCATCAGTCTGACGACACCACGAACCGGACCCCAGAGTCGGCGTTGCTGTGAGGACACCACAAGGCCGATGCCATAGGTGGAATCCCTGTGACGACACCACAGCCCCGACGCCGGACTCAACATTGATGGGAGGACACCATGAGCCCGACACCAGAGCCTGCAAATCTCTGATGACACCACAAGAACGACGTCAGAGCCGGCGTCGCTGTGACAACACCACGAGCCCGATGCCAGAGCCGGCGATGCTGTGATGACACCACAGCCCGACGCCAGAGCCGGCGATGCTGTGACGACACCACAGCCCGATGCCAGAGCCGGCATCAGTGTGACGACACCATGAAATGGACACCAAGGCCGGCATCCCTGTGATGACACCACGAGCCCGATGCCAGAGCCGGGGTCACTGTGAGGACACCACGAGCCCGACGCCAGAGCCAGCAATGCTCTGATGATACCACGAACCTGACGCCAGAGCCAGTGATGCTGACGACACCACGAACCCGATGCCGGAGCCGGCGATGCTGTGATGACACCACGACCCCAGCGCCAGAGCCGGTGTCACTGTGAGGACACCAAGAGCCTGACGCCAGAGCTGGCATCGCTATGATGACACCACGAGCCCGACGCCAGAGCCGGCATCACTGTGATGACACCACGAGCCTGATGCCAGAGCCGGCTGCACTGTGATGACACCATGAACCGGACGCCAGAGCCATCGTCACTGTGAAGACACCACGAGCGCGACACCAGAGCCGGCGTCACTGTGACGACACCACAAGCCTGATGCCAGAGCCGGCTTCACTGTGATGACACCATGAACCGGACGCCAGAGCCGGCATTGGTGTGACGACACCACGAACCGGACACCAGGGTCATTGTCGCTGTGATGACACCACGAGCCTGACGCCAGAGCCGGCATCGGTGTGACGACACCACGCACTGGACACCAGAGCCAGTGAAGCTGTGATGACACCACGAGCCCGACGCCAGAGCCGGCGTTGCTGTGACTACATCAAGAACCCGACGCTAGAGCTGGCGTCATTGTCACGACACCACGAGCCCGACACCAGAGCCGGCGATGCTGTGATGACACCACGAGCCTGACACCGGAGCCGGCGATGCTGTGATGACACCACAAGCCCGGCCCCAGAGCCGGTGTCTCTGTGATGACACCACGAGCCTGACGCCAGAGCTGGCGTCGCTGTGAGGACACCACGAGCCAGACGCCAGAGCTGGCATCACTGTGACTACATCAAGAGCCCAACGCTAGAGCCTGCATCACTGTGACTACATCAAGAGCCCGACGCTAGAGCCGGCATCATTGTCAAGACACCACGAGCCAGACGCCAGAGCTGGCTTCACTGTGACGACACCACGAACCAGACACCAGAGCCATTGTCACTGTGAAGACACCACAAGCCCGATGGGAGATCCGGCGTCGGTGCAACGACACCACGTACCAGACGCCAGAGCCGGCAATCCTGTGACGAAACTACGAGTCTGACGCCATAGCAGGAATCCCCGTGACGACACCACAGCCCCGATGCCAGAGCCGGTGTCATTGTTACTACACAACGAACCGGTCGTGAGAGACGGCGTTGGTGTAACGACACTACAAGCCTGACGCCACCACCGGAGTCGCAGTGACGATATCAAGAGCCCGACGCCAGAGCCGACATCACTGTGCTGACACCACGAACATGATGCCAGAGCCAGCGATGGTGTGACGACACCACAGCCCGACCCCAAAGCTGGCATTGGTGTGGCGACACCACGCACCGGATGCCAGAGCCGGTGAAGCTGTGATGACACCACGAACCCGACGTCAGACCCGGCGTCGCTGTAAGGACACCACGAACCTGACGCCAGAGCCGGCGTCGCTGTGATGACACCACGAGCCCGATGCCAGAGCCGGTGTCGCTGTGAGGACACCATGAGCCCGACGCCAGAGCAATCATCTCTGTGAAGACACCACGAGCCCAACGCCAGAACCATTGTCACTGTGACGACACTACGAGCCTGACGCCAGAGCTGGTGTCGCTGTGATGATACCACAAGCCCGACACCAGAGCTGGCGTCACTGTGAGGACACCACGAGCCTGACGACAGAGCCGGCTTCACTGTGAGGACACCACGAACCAGACACCAGAGCCAGCATCGCTGTGAAGACACCACAAGCCTGACGCTAGAGCTGGTGTCGTTGTGACTACATCAAGAGCCCGACGCCAGAGCCCGGCGTCGTTGTGACGACACCACGAGCCCGACACCACAGCCGGCATCGTTGTGATGACACCACGAACTGGACGCCAGACCCGGCGATGCTGTGACGACACCACAGCCTGATGTCGGAATTGGCGTCGGTGTGACGACATCAGGATCCGGACGCCAGAGCTGGCATCACTGTGAGGACACCACGAGCCCGATGCCAGAGCCGGGGTCACTGTGAGGACACCACAAGCCCGAGCCAGAGCCAGCGATGCTGTGACGATACCACAGCCTGACGCCAGAGCCAGCATCGCTGTGACGACACCACGAACCCGAAGCCAGAGCTGGTGTCGGTGTGATGACACCACAAGCTCGACGACAGAGCCAGCTTCTCTGTGAGGACACCATGAACCAGACACCAGAGCCGGGGTCACTCTGAGGATACCATGAGCCTGACGCCAGAGCTGGGGTCACTGTGAGGACACCACGAGTCTGACGCCATAGCAGGAATCCCCGTGATGACACCACAGCCCCGACGCCAGACTCAACGGCTAATGTGAGGACACCATGAGCCCGACACCAGAGCCTGCAAAGCTGTGATGACACCACAAGAATGACGTCAGACCTGGCGTCGCTGTGACAACACCATGAGCCCGACGCCAGAGCCGGCGTCACTGTGACGACACCACGAACTAGTCGCCAGAGGCGGCGTTGCTGTGACAACACCACGAACTGGACGCCAGAGCTGGTGTCGGTGTGACGACACCACGAACCAGACGCCATAACTTTCTTCCCTGTGAGGACCTCACAGCCCCGACGCTAGAGCCGAAGTCGCTGTGACGACACCATGAACATGACGCCGGGGCCGGTGTCGCTGAGACGACACTATGAGCACGACGCCGGGGCCAGCGTCGCTGTGATGACACCACGAGCCCGACGAAAATGCCAGCATTGCTGTGAGGACACCACGAGGCCAATGCCAGAGTTGGAGGTGCTGTGACCTCACCACGAGCCTGACGCCGGGGCCGGCGTCGCTGTGCCAATACCACTAGCAGGACACCGTGGCCGGCGTCGCTGTGACGACACCACGAGCATGACGCCGGGGCCGGCGTCGCTGAGACGACACTACAAGCATGGCGCCGGGGCCAGCGTCAATGTGACAACACCACAGGCAAGACGCAGGGGCTGACGTCGCTGTGACAATGTCACGAGCACGACACCGGGGCCGGCATCGCTGTGATGACGCCACGAGCATGACGCCAGAGCCGGCGTCGCTGTGACTACGCCACTAGCAGGACACTGCGGCCGGTGTCGCTGTGACGACACCACGAGCACGACGCTGGGGCCAGCGTCGCTGTGACGACACCACGAGCATGACGCCGGGCCTGGCGTCGCTGAGACGACACTACAAGCATGGTGCTGGGGCCAGCGTCAATGTGACGACACCACAGGCAAGACCCAGGGGCTGACGTCGCTGTGACAATGTTACGAGCACGTCGCCAGAGCCGGCGACGCCGTGATGACACCACGAGCATGACGCCAGAGCCGGCGTCGCTGTGACTACGCCACTAGCAGGACACTGCGGCCGGTGTCGCTGTGACGACACCACGAGCACGACGCTGGGGCCGGCGTCGCTGAGACAACACTACGAGCACGACGCCAGGGCCGGCATCGCTGTGATGACACCACGAGCCCGACGAAAATGTCAGCATTGCTGTGAGGACACCACGAGGCCAACGCCAGAGCCGGAGGTGCTGTGACGTCACCACGAGCCCGAAGCCGGGGCCGGCGTCACTGTGACTACGCTCCGAGCACTACGTCGGGGCCAGCGTCGCTGTGACGATGCCTCGAGCACGACACCGGGGCCGGCGTTGCTGAGATGACACTACGAGCATGATGCCAGGGCCGGCATCGAAGTGACGACACCATGAACCCGACACCATAACTTTCTTCCCCGTGAGCACCTCACAGCCCCGACACCAGAGCCGAACTCGCTGTGATGACACCCCGAGCATGACGCCAGGGCCAGTGTCACTGTGACGATGCCATGAGCACAACGCCAGAGCTGGCGTCACTGTGACAACACCACGAGCCCGACGGCAGAGCCAGCATCGCTGTGACGACACGAGCCTGAAGCCAGAGCCAGCATTGCTTTCACGAACCACGAGCCGGATGCCAGATTTGGCATTGCTGTGACAACACCACGAGCGTGACACCTGAGGTGGCGTCACTGTGACGACACCACGAACCCGATGAAAATGCCAGCATTTCTGTGAGGACACCACGAGGCCGACGCCAGAGCCAGAGTCACTGTGATGTCAATGCGAGCTCGATTCCAGAGCCAGCATCACTGTGCCATCACCACGAGCCCGACGCCGGGGCCGGCATCACTGTGACGATGCCACAAGTCCGACTTCATAGAGGCGTCGCTGTGACGACACCACAATCCCGACGCGAGAGCTGGCGTCAGAGTGACGACACCATGAGCCCGACGCCATAACTTGCTTCTCCGTGACAACCTCACAGCCCCGATGCCAGAGCCAAAGTCGCTGTGACGACACCACGAGCAAGACCCCAGAGCCGGCGTTGCTCTTATGACACCATGAGTCAGAAACCAGAGCTGGCATTGCTGTGACGACACCACAATACCGACGCCACAGCCGGCGTCGCTGTGACGACACCACGAGCCTGACGCCAGAGCCGGCGTCACTGTGGCAACACCGTGAGACCGACAGAAGAGCCTGCGTCACTGTGGCAACAGCACGAGCCCGACGGCAGAGCCGGTGTCACTGTGACGACAACACGAGCCTGAAGCCAGAGGCGGCGTTGCTTTGACGAACCACGAGCCGGATGCCAGAGCCGGCATCACTGTGACGACACCACGAGCGTGATGCCCGAGCCGGCGTCTCTGTGATGACACCACGAGCCCGACTCCAGAGCAGGCATCACTGTGAAGACACCTCGAGCCCGACTCCAGAGTGGGCATCGCTGTGAGCACACCACGAGCCAAACACCAGAGCCGGCAATGCTGTGATGACACCACGAACGTGACGCCAGAGCCGGCGTCACTGTGACAACGCCAGGAGCCCGATACTGGAGCCGGCGATGCTGTCACAACACCAAATCCCGACACCACAGCTGGCATTACTGTGACGACACCACGACCCCGACGCCATAGCTGGCATCCCCGTGACGACATCACAGCCCCGACGCCAGAGCTGGCGTCGCTGTGACATCACTACGAGCACGACGCCATAGCTTTCTTCCCCGTGACGACATCACAGCCCCGATGCCAGAGCCGAAGTCGCTGGGATGACACCACGAGCCCGACGAAAATGTCGGCATTGCTGTGAGGACACCAAGAGGCCGACGCCAGAGCTGGAGGCACTGTGACGTCACCACAAGCCCAACGCCGGGGCCAGCGTCGATGTGACGACACCACAGGCAGGACACCGGGGCCGATGTCGCTGTGACAACACCACGAGCATGACACTGGGGCCAGCGTCGCTGAGACGACACTATGAGCATGATGCCGGGGCCGGCGTCGCTGTGACGATGCCACGAGCCTGACGCCCGGGCCGGCGTCGCTGTGACGATGCCACTAGCAGGACGCCGCAGCCAGTGTCGCTGTGACAACACCACGAGCACGACGCTGGGGCCAGCATTGCTGAGACGACACTACGAGCACGACGCCGGGGCCGGCGTCGCTGTGACGACGCCACTAGCAGGACACCTTGGCCGGTGTCGCTGTGAAAACACCGCGAGCACGACACTGGGGCTGGCGTCACTGAGACGACAGTTCATAGAGGCGTCACTGTGACGAAACCACAATTCCGATGCCAGAACCGGTGTCGGAGTGACGACACCACAGGCAGGACGCCAGGGCCTACGTCGCTGTGACAACACCACGAGCACGACACCGGGGCCGGCGTCGCTGAGACGACACTACGAGCACGACGCCGGGGCCGGCGTCACTGTGACGACGTCACAGGCATGACGTCGGGGCCGGCGTCACTGTGACGACGCCACGAGCCCGACGCCAGAGCCGAAGTCGCAGTGCCGACACCATTAGCAGGACACCGCAGCCGGTGTTGCTGCGACAAAACCACGAGCACGACGCTGGGGACGGCGTCGCTGAGACGACAATTCATAGAGGCGTCGCTGTGACGACACCACAATCCCGACGCCAGAGCCAGCGTCGGACTGACGACACCACGAGCCCGACGAAAATGCCGGCAATGCTGTGAGGACACCATGAGGCCGACACCAGAGCCGGAGGTGCTGTGACGTCACCACGAGCCCGACGCCAGGGCCAGCATCGCTGTGACGACACCATGAGCCTGATGCCAGAGCCGGCGTCGCTGTGGCAACACCACGAGCCTGACGGCAGAGCCAGCATCGCTGTGATGACACCACGAGCCTGAATACACAGGCGGCGTAGCTGTGACGATACCACGAGCTTGATGCCAGAGCCGACGTCGCAGTGACGATGCCACGAGCATGACGACAGAGCCGGCATCGCTGTGATGACACCACGAGCACGACGCCAGAGCCGGCATCGCTGTGACGACGCCACTAGCAGGACGCCGCGGCCGATGTCGCTGTGACAACACCACGAGCACGACACCGGGGCCAGCGTCGCTGAGACGATGCCATGAGCCCGAAACCGGGGCCGGCGTTGCTGTGACGATGCCACAAGTCCGACTTCATAGAGGCGTCACTGTGACGACACCACAATCCCGACACCACAGACGGCGTCGCTGTGACGACACCACGAGCCTGAATACACAGGCAGCGTCGCTGTGAGATACCATGAGCCCGATGCCAGAGCCGACGTCCTTGTGACGACACGAGCCCAACACCATAGCCAACGTCGCTGTGACGACGCCACGAGCACGACGCCAGAGCCAGTGTCGCTGTGACGATGCCATGAGCACGGTGCCAGACCGACGTCGCTGTGACAACACCATGAGCCCGACGACAGAGCCAGCATCACTGTGATGACACCACGAGCACGACGCCAGAGCCGGCGAAGCTGTAACGACACCACAGCCCCACGCCAGAGCTGGCTTCGCTGTGACGACACCACGAGCCTGACGCCAGAGCAGGCGATGCTGTGATGACACCACAGCCCCACGCCAGAGCCGGCATCGCTGTGACGACACCATGGGCATGACTCCAGAGCTGGCGTCACTGTGAGGACACCACGAGCCCAAAGACAGAGCCGGCATCGCTGTGACGACACCACGAGCACGCCAGAGCAGGCGTCACTGTGACGACACAACGAGAATGACGACAGAGCCAGCTTCGCTGTGATGACACCACGAGCCCGATGCCAGAGCTGGTGTCTCTGTGACAACACCACGGGAATGACTCCAGAGCACGACCCCAGAGCCGGCATCGCTGTGACGACACCACGAGTCCAACGACAGAGCTGGCCTCGCTCTTATGACATCACGAGCACGACGCCAGAGCCGGCCTCGCTCTTATGACATCACGAGCACGACGCCAGAGCCGGCATCCCTGAGACAACACAACGAGAACGATGACAGAGCCGGCTTCGATGTGATGACACCACGAGCCCAACTCCAGAGCCGGCGTCACTGTGACGACACCACCAGTCTGACACCTGAGCCGGCGTTGCTGTGATGACACCACAAGCGTGACACCAGAGCCACCGTCGCTGTGATGACACCATGAGCATGACGCCAGAGCCGGCATCGTTGTGATGACACAAGGATCACAACTCCAGAGCCGGCGTCCCTGTCACGACAACATGAGGACGACGACATAGCCAGCGTCACTGTGACGACACCACGAGCCTGATGACAGGGCCGGCATCGCTCTGACGTTACCACGGGCATGACTCCAGAGCCGGCGTCGTTGTGATGACACAAGGAGCACGAGGACAGAGCCGGCATTGCTGTGACAACACCACGGGCATGACTCCAGAGCCAGCGTCGTTGTGACGACACCATGAGCACGACGCCAGAGCCGGCGTCGCTGTGAGGACACCACGAGCCTGACGACAGAGCCGGCTTCACTGTGATGACACCAAGAGCAGGACTCCAGAACCGGCATCACTGTGACGACACCATGAGCCTGAATACAGAGCTGGCGTCACTGTGACCACTTCACGAGCACAACACCAGAGCCGGCGTCACTGTGACGTCACCACCAGTCCTACACCAGAGCCGACGTCGCTGTGACGACTCCACGAACACGACCCCAGAGCCGGTGTCGTTCTGACGACACCACGAGCCCGACGCCAGAGCCGGCGAAGTTGTGACGACAACACAAGCCCGACTCCAGGAGCCGGCATCATTGTGACAACACCACCAGTCTGACACGAGAACCACCGTTGCTGTGACGACACCACGAGCATGATGCCAGAGCCGGCGTCGTTGTGATGACACAAGGAGCACGAAGACAGAGCCGGCATTGCTGTGACAACACCACGGGCATGACTCCAGAGCCGGCGTCGCTGTGACGACACCACGAGTACGACTCCAGAGCCGGCATCGCTGTGATGACACCATGGGCCCGAATACAGAGCTGTCGTCACTGTGACGACTACACGAGCACAACGCCAATGTCAGCGTCGCTGTGATGACACCACGAGCCCAAACACAGAGCCCGCGTTGCCGTGATGAAACCACAAGCACGACGCCACAGCCGGCTTATCTGTGAGGAAACCACGGGCGTGACTCCAGAGCCTGCGTCACAGTGAGGACACCACGAGCCCAAAGAAAGAGCCATCATCACTCTCATGGCACCACGAGCATGACGCTTATCCGGCGTTGCTGTGACGACACCACAAGTACGACTCCAGAGCCGGCATCGCTGTGACGACGCCACGAGCATGACTCCAGAGCCGGCGTCGCTGTGACGACAGCACGAACATGCCAGAGCCAGCGTCTTTCTTACGACGCCACGAGCTCGACGCCAGAGCCGGCGAAGTTGTGACGACACCACAAGCCCGACTCCAGGAGTCGTCATCACTGTGATGACACCACGAGCCTGTCGCCAGAGCCGGCATCGCTCTGATGATACCCCGGGCAGGACGCCAGAGCCGGCGTCGCTCTGACGACACCACGGGCATGACGCCAGAGCCGGCGTCGCTGTGACAACACCACGAACACGACCCCAGAGCTGGCTTCGTTCTGACGACACCACGAGCCCGACTCCAGGAGCTGGCATCGCTGTGAGGACACCACCAGTCTGACACGAGAACCACCGTTGGTGTGACGACACCATGAGCATGATGCTAGAGCCGGCGTCGTTGTGATGACACAAGGAGCACGAGGACAGAGCCGGCGAAGTTATGACGACACCACAAGCCCGACTCCAGGAGTCATCATCGCTGTGAAGACACCACGAGCATGACGCCAGAGCCGGCGTCGCGGTGAGGACACCACGAGCCTGATGACCGAGCCGGCGTCGCTGTGAGGACACCACGAGCACGACTCCAGAGCCGGCGTCGCTGTGATGCCACCAAGAGCACGACGCCAGAGCCGGTGTCGCTGTGATGACACCATGAGTACAACTCCAGAGCCGGCATCGCTGTGACGACACCACGAGCATGACGCCAGAGCCGGTGTCGTTGTAGTGACACAATGAGTATGACGACAGAGCCCGCGACGCTGTGACGACATCACGAGCCCAAAGACAGAGCCGGCGTCGCTGTGACAACACCACGGGCATGACTCGATAGCCTGCATCACTGTGAGGACACCACGAGCCCAAACACAGAGCCGGCGGCGCTGTGACGACACCAAGAGCAAGACGCCAGATCCGGCATCACTGAGACGACATCACAAGCTTGATGCCTGATCCGGCGTAACTGTGACGATACCACGAGCCCGACGCCAGAGCCAGCATTCCTGTGACGACAGCACGGGCATGACTCCAGAGCCTGCATCACTGTGAGGACACCACGAGCCCGAAGAAAGAGCCGGCATCACTCTCACGGCACCACGAGCACGACGCTTATCCGGCGTCGATGTGACGACACCACGAGCATGACGCCAGAGCCGGCATCGCTGTGATGACACCACCAGCCCAAACATAGAGCCGGCGTCGTTCTGATGACACCACGAGCCTGATGCCAGAGCCGGCGTCGCTGTGAGAACACCACGAGCACGACGCCAGAGCCGGCATCGCTGTGACGACACCACGAACATGCCAGAGCTGGCGTCGTCCTTACGACACCACAAGCCCGACGCCAGAGCCGGTGATGTTGTGACGACACCGCAAGCCCGACTCCAGGAGCCGGCATTGCTGTGATGACACCACGAGCACGACGCCAGAGCCAGCATCGTTCTGACGAGACCACGAGCCCAACGCCAGAGCCGGCGAAGTTGTGACGACACCACAAGCCCGACTCCAGGAGCCGGCATCACTGTGACGACACCACCAGTCTGTCACGAGAACCACCATCGCTGTGACAACACCACGGGCATGACTGCAGAACCGGCGTTGCTGCGACGACACCACGAGCCCTACGCCAGAGCCGGAGTCGCTCTGACGACACCACGGGTATGACGCCAGAGCCGGCATCACTGTGACGACACCACGGGCATGACGCCAGAGCCAGCTTCGCTGTGATGACACCACGGGCATGACGCCAGAGGCAGCTTCGCTGTGACGACACCACGGGCACGACGCCAGAGCCGGCGTCGTTCTGATGACACCACGAGCCCGACGCCAGAGCCGGCGATCTTGTGACGACACTGCAAGCCCGACTCCAGGAGCCGGCATCACTGTGACGACACCAAGAGCTCGACGCCAGAGCCGGCGTCGCTGTGACGACATCACAAGCTTGATGCCTGATCCGGCATCACTCTGGTGACACAAGTAGCACGACGCCATAGTCAGCGTCACTGTGATGACACCATGAGCCCAAAGAGAGAGCCGGCATCACTGTGACAACACCACGAGCATGACATGAGAGCCGGCATCGTTGTGATGACACAAGGAGCACAACGCCAGAGCCGGCGTCCTTGTGATGACACAACGAGCATGAGGACAGAGACGGCATTGCTGTGACAACGCCATGGGCATGACTCTAGAGCCGGCGTTGCTGTGACGACACCAAGAGCAGGAAGCCAGAGTCGGCGTCGCTGTGATGACATCACGAGCCCAAAGATGCAGCCGGCGTCACTGCGACGACACCATGGGCATGACTCGAGAGCCGGCATCACTGTGAGGACACCACAAGCCCAAAGAATGACCCGGCATGGCTCTCACAGCACCACGAGCACGACGCCATATCCGGCGTCGCTGTGACGACACCACGAGCACGACGCCAGAGCCGGCGTCCTTGTGATGACAAACCGAGCACGAGGACAGAGCCGGCATTGCTGTGACAACACCACGGGCATGACTCCAGAGCCAGCGTCGCTGTGAGGACACCACGAGTACGACTCCAGAGCCGGCGTCGCTGTGATGACACCAAGAGCACGACGCCAGACCCGGCGTCACTGTGATGACACCACGAGCCTGACGACGGAGCCGCCGAAGTTGTGACGACACCGTGAGCCCAAAGAAAGAGCCGGCGTCGCTGTGACGACACCACGAGCCTGATGCGAGAGCCGGCGTCGCTGTGACGACACCACGGGCATGACTCGAGAGCCGGCATCACTGTGAGGAGACCACGATCCCAAAGAAAGATCCGGCATGGCTCTCACAGCGCCACGAACATGACGCCGTATCTGGCGTCGCTGTGACGACACCACGAGCATGACGCCAGAGCCGGCATCGCTGTGAGGACACCAGGAGCCCAAAGAAAGAGGCAGCATCGCTCTCATGGCACCACGAGCAGAACGCCATATCTGGCGTCACTGTGATGAGACCATGAGCACAACGCCAGAGCCAGGATCGCTGTGATGAAACCACGAACCCGCCATAACCGGCGTCGTTCTGATGACACCACGAGCCCGACGCCAGAGCTGGCGTCGCTGTGACGACACCGCAGGCACGACGCCAGAGCCGGCGTCGCTGTGATGACACCAAGAGCCCGACGCCAGAGCCGACGTCACTGTGACGGCACCAACAGTCTGACACGTGAGCCACCGTCGGTTTGACGACACCACGAGCATGACGCCAGAGCCGATGTCGTGATGACACAAAGAGTACAACACCAGAGCCGGCGTCGCTGTGACGACACCACGACCCCAACGCCAGAGCCGGCGTCGCTCTGACGACACCACGGTCATGACGCCAGAGCCGGCGTCGTTGTGATGACACAAGGAGCATGACGCCAGAGCCGGCGTCCTTGTGATGACACAACGAGCATGACGCCAGAGCCGGCGTCGTTGTGATGACACAAGGAGCATGACGCCAGAGCCGGCGTCCTTGTGATGACACAACGAGCATGAGGACAGAGCCAGCATTGCTGTGACAACACCACGGGCATGATGCCAGAGCTGGCATCGCTGTGATGATGCCAAGAGCATGACGCCAGAGCCGGCGTCGCTGTGACGACACCACGAGCATGACGCCAGAGCCGGCGTCGTTGTGATGACACAAGGAGTATGACGCCAGAGCCCGCTTCGCTGTGATGACATCATGAGCCCAAAGACAGAGCCGGCGTCGCTGTGACGACACCACGAACCTGAAGAAAGAGCGGGCGTCGCTGTGACAACACCACGAGCCAGATGAGAGAGCCGGCGTCGCTGTGATGACACCATGGGCATCACTCGATAGCCTGCATCACTGTGAGGACACCTCGAGCCCAAACACAGAGCCAGCGTCGCTGGGACGACACCACGAGCACGACGTCAGAGCCTGCGTTGCTGTGATGACACCC
>RJWJ010011632.1:0-43875 GCA_004363605.1 Indri indri | reverse complement strand
TCCAATTACTCTTAAAAGCATCCTACCCATGTCCTAAAATGCCATCCTATCCTAGAATACACTGAAAACAAAACTAGCACAGAAATGACAAACCTCAGCCCAGCACGCGCAGAAAGGCCTTTTCTTTAGAAAGGAAGTTAAAAGGGGCCTCGGGCTAAAAGTAGAAAGAAAGAGGCACAACCTGGTACCAACCCCGGACAAAGAAATCAGGGAAGCTCGGGCCCCCAGGAGGCAGAGAACTTGAGAAGAATCGGAGAAGACAAAGTGGCTTCCCAAAAAGCGGGGTCAAGATGATGGCGGGGTTTCCCATGACCTCAGAGAGGCAGGTGAGCTCAGCCAACATTCAAGCTGTAGAATAAGCGTTTTCATCCTTTATCCAGTCCTTCCCCCAAAGTGCTGTCAGGAGAAATCTGACCCGTCCTGCAGCAGAGATGTGAGAAAAGCGGCGAGGAGACAGCTCCAAACACGTTCGCGAAGGGAGGGAGAGGTTTTTGGAAAGCGGCCCGCGGGGTGGGGAAGCGGGCGTGCAGGCGGAGGCAGCGCTGGAAGAGAAGGAATGAGGGCGACAAGGGGAGGGGGCGCAGGGGAGAAAGGGGTGGCGGGATGGAGAAGCAGAAAAGAGAGCGAGGGAAGAAACGAGGGGCGTTAGGGGAGGGAGGGAGTGAGGAGGAGGAAGAGGACGGAGCCCGGCCGCGGGGTTTGGGGACGAGAAGGCGGAACGCCCGAGAACGTCCAGCAGCGCGGAGGGGCGGCGGGCTGGGAGAGAGGCGAGCGCAGGAAGAGGAACAAAGTTGGCACGGGCGAGAAGCCGGCGCGAGGGACGCAAGGGTGGAGAGGCGCAAAGTTAGGAGGCTCCAGGGAAGCGGGATTTTCGAGCCCAGCGCCGCGGGACCGGCGGAGTTCGGGCGGCCGGACAGCGACGCGCAAGCCAGGGACGCTGCAAGGCGGTGGCCCGGGATCCCGTGAGCGGGGGCGGGGGCGCCGAGGTGAGGCAGAGGAGTCTCCCGGCGGCTGCGACGGTCCCCGGCCCGGCGCAGTCCCGCACTTACCCGGCTCGGGCGGCGAGGACGAGGCGGCGGCGCTGCCCCGGCCGTCCGGCCCCCGCCCGCGCCCCAGCTCGCGGCCGCCAACGCCCATTGGCTGCCGCGCCACGGGACCGCGTCGGCCTCGGCCAATCAGCGCCGAGCAGCGTCGTTTGGAAACTTTTTTCCCAGGCCCGGCGCGGCGTGGCCACGCGGCGGTGGCTCCCGGAGGGGCTGGCCTGGGAGGTTCCGGCTGCTGGGCGGGGGCCGGCCGGCGGCCGGCCTTGGAGGTGCTGCAGGCGGTTCCCTGGACATCCAGGAAACGGGCTTGGGTTTAGCGGGCCACGCTCTTCAGGAAAATAAAAAGTACAATAATTTCAGATGTTAAGTGCTATGAATACAGCAAGTTCATGTGGTGGAAAGGAGCTGGGGCGGGGTCACCTCAGATAGAATGGCCAGAGAAAGCCACTCTGAAGGAGGTGACCATGAAGCTGAACCCCTAGAGGATGAGAACCACAGGAAATCACTTTTATTGTACCCATTTTAAAGATGAGAAAACGAAAGTTTAGGAAGTTGAATGCGTTGCTCCGGGTCTTAAAATTAGTAAATAACAAATCAGACTTCAAAGCTGGCTCCTACACCTGCGTTCTTGAGCACTAAGCTACAGGTGAAGAGGTCTTAGCTACTCTGAAAGCCTTCCAAGCCACTCATAGCCTCCCTGTTATTGTTAGAATAGTCTTTTTCTAATTTTACTTTGTTTTGACTCCTTGCTAATTTCCAAAAAAGCTCAGATACAAAACCCCACCACCTACATCAACAGGGTTAAGGAAAATACCAAAATGTCTTTCAGGAAACTTCCATTCTGGTCCCAAGCACTGATAAATCATTTGCATCCTGCTTTACTTGGCCAGATGCTTTCACCCTCAGAATTTTATTTGACCCTCACCACTCTATCAGGAACAAAAGTTTAGGGAAATGGGTTTGTCATTGGGTAAAACCTTTGAAATGTAAAGAAATTTTGGTGAACTTTAAAATGTTTTCCTTTCTTTTTATTCAATTTGTTTTCCTTGTATCTTTGGGAAGAGCTCGATTTCTCTTCATTAGGTCCTTACATCATAATTTGTTAATTCAAAACACTAAACCTGACATAGGCAGAAGAGAAGTTTCTGGGGAGAAACTCCTGTAGTAGCAGGTTGCTTAGTTGAGCTGAATCAAATGTAAAACAGCTACTTAAATAGCACAAAAATAAATCTTCATTCTGGTTTCATAAATATGAAGATTACAATTTGGACAAAGAAAAAACTGAAAGTTCCTTATACTCTCTGATAAAGGAGTATTCCCGGCAAGGACATAAGAATAAAATTAACAGAGGCTATAGTACTTAAGAAAATAAATCTTCTTAAGAGAAAATTTAAGCACTCTTTCACAAATATCAAATTGTATTTTGATTCATATTTGTCTCCTTCTAAGGGTTGGTGTACTTTGCTTAGGCTAGTTTAGAATAGAAAGCAATAAAATCGCATTTCTTTCTTTCTTTTTTTTTTTTTGTGAGACACAGTCTTACTCTGTTGCCTGGGCTAGAGTGCCGTGGCATCAGCCTAGTTCACAGCAACCTCAAACACCTGGGCTCAAATGATCCTCCTGCCTCAACCTCCCAAATAGCTGGGACTACAGGCGTGAGCCACCACGCCCGGGCTAATTTTTTCTATTTTTGGTTGCCTGGCTAATTTTTCTCTATTTTTAGTAGAGATGGGGTCTCTCTCTTGCTCAGGCTGGTCTCAAACTCCTGAGTTCAAGAAATCCCACCTCGGCTTCCCAGAGTGCTAGGATTACAGGTGAGAGCCACCGTGCGCAGCCTAAAATTGCATTTCTTTTAAAAGTATTTGTAATTCAGACTTTTATTAGACTTCCGCTTAGTATAACTGGTTCTTTTTTAATCACTGCATTTACCTGTTGAGACGAGCCACAGCTCTGCACTTGAAAGAATGCCAAGCAAAGTTAAACAAAATGTGTCTGCTCTTTTATGTTTTGTGGCTAAAAATGTCTTTAAAACAATTAAAATCCACACTTAGAGGCCGGGCGCGGTGGCTCACGCCTGTAATCCTAGCACTCTGGGAGGCCGAGGCGGGCGGATTGTTCTGAGCTCAGGAGTTCGAGACCAGCCTGAGCAAGAGCGAGACCCCGTCTCTACCAAAAATAGAAAGAAATTAATTGGACAGCTAAAAAAATACATATATGGAAAAAATTAGCCGGACATGGTGCCACATGCCTGTAGTCCCAGCTACTCGGGAGGCTGAGACAGTAGGATTGCTCGAGCCCAGGAGTTTGAGGTTGCTGTGAGCTAGGCTGACTCCAGGGCACTCGCCCCAGGCAAGAGAGTGAGACTCTGTCTCAAAAAAAAAAAAAAAAAAAAAAATCCACACTTAGTTTCCTTTTTTTGTATTTTGAGTTAATATGGTTGGTGTTCAGAAATACTCAACTAGAATAAAAAGGAGGCGGGAAAAAGCCCACCTATAAAGAGTAGCATATTTGTTCGGTACTTTGAAAAAAAAATTAGAAACAGCATTGTTTTTCATCTAATTCCCGCTTGAAAAATATTACCCACACAGACACAATGAAGATTTATTCAGCAATAATAAATACCTAAGCAGGCAGATAATGTGTACTTGTCATCTGCCTTCTGGAAAATTAAATACCAGCACAAAGGATTCTTCAGCTACATGTTTGATCTTGCCCTCCACAACACATGCCTACAAGGACGTCTACAGGGATGTGTTAATCCCTGCTTCATGCAGACTGCCTAATGAAATCAACTCATAGTGGAGGTTTTCTGGGGAAAATGTTCTCATTTGGCAATTTCTACTGATTCTTTTGCAAAGTTAATTTGTTTCTTGGCAAACTTTAAAAAATATTTTAAGTAGTATTCAGATAGCACATCCTAAACTGTCTAGATTTAGATGACATGTGCTTTGTTTTTCTCCTAATTTGTAACAGAAAATAGCAGCTGGCAGTTTCAGAAATCATTTTGCTTTCTGAGTCAAAAAAAATTCTGTTTTTTATTTCAGGGAAAAGATTGTGAGGCACTATTTTAAAAAAGCAAAACAAATGCCGTATCTCTATCCACCTAAAACACAGGGTCATTGACTTCATAAAAGCTTTTGCAACTATAAGGTCTCCTTTTTGCCTGCCCAAACTCTCTCTGGAAAACTTGTATTCATTTGTAATGAGTTCTGGCCCAGGGCTTTAAAAAATAACATTTTCTTACTAAAATCACCAAGGATCTCTTGATTGTTGGTGGCATATCCAGTTTAATCTTTCTTTGCACACACTTTATTTTTGCCAGCTGGGTCTCAACTTTGCGAGAAGCCCAAGGGACCTCGCAGGAAGCCCAGTTGGCAGTTACTTTTTTCTCCACTTGCCACTAGGTTGCACTAGATTAAGGATGCTGTGGAATATGTGCCATTTTTTTCAAAGTAGGACCATCACGTGACGAGAAAAGAGCGAGGAAAAAAAAGCCGAAGCGATTGGGTTTTTCACTGAAATTCGTTTAAATCGCCTTCCCTCAAGAGAGTGAAAGAGCTGAACTGCATTAAACCCGGTTGGCAGGTTTTTCCTCAGGTTCACCTCACAAGCTCCCTCATTCTCCGTTTTGAGGTTCCTTTCGACTCCACAACGTTAAGCCAGAAGGAAGGCCTCTTTAAATTGGGGGTTTTCGCCAAAAAAACCAGGCTCACCCCCCGGGGAAGTCCCTATTTAGGGGTTTATCGGGAGGGGACTGAGCCTGACGAGGCTGCAGGGCCGCGAGGCCCCGCCCCCCCCGGGTTCCCAGCCTGCCCCGCGCGGGGAGGACCCGGCGGTGGGGGCGGGGCGAGGAAGGGGCGGGGCAAGCGCCCAGAAGGGCGTCGGTTTTGCGACAGGGGCGGTGCGGTGCGGAAGCGGAAGTGGAGGGTGCGCTTGGCGGCGGCGGCGGGAGCTGCGGAGTCGGGAATCAAAACAAAGGGCCTGGGGGGCGGGGGGAAAGCGGCAGGGCCGGAATGTGAGCGGAGGTGGAGCGGACGGCTGAGGTGAGTTTGCTGTCCGCACTGGGACTAGACCCGGAGTGGCCCTGCTGCTCTGGGGCCACCGGAGCTGGACGGAAGGGACAGTGCCCCCCCTTCCTCCGCCTATTGCTGGGGTTGGAGGGAGAAGAGGTTGGTTACTCCAAGGGGAAGAACTGGGACCCGCCAGTCGGGACCCCACAGAAGAGTTGGCTTCTGTCCTTTTCATGTCCGTTCACTGCTGTCACTGTTGCGCTGCTGTTCCCCTTTGAGGGTATTTGGCTTCCTGCCCTCACCTGTCTGCTATGGGGCCCTCCACGAGTGGGGAGCAACCTTTCCAGGGCAGTGTGCACAATCGTAAGGTTAAGAGAGAAAGAAAGGGGCGGGTGTTTTTGCACCTCCCCCCAGCGCCCGAGCGTTTTGCATTCTCCTTGGTCTTTAGTAGCCCCTACGGTGTATCCTCAGGCTTGAGTGACAGTGTTGAGCTGCCTTAGGGCTTCAGCCACTTTGGTTGCTAATTGTAATGCGACGTCACGATAACACCTTTTGGAGTTTCCCATACACCTTTCTGGTGTTACTGAGAGCTTACCAAGATACAGGTTACATTTTGTATGTTTTAGACTTAACAGCATTTTGAGCGGTAAATAATCTGCTTCTCATACAGGGAAATTGAAGCCTAAACGGTCTTCCTAGACATTTATTGAACACTTTATTCGTTCAAAAATTATTTACTGATATGTGCCAGGCACTGTACTAAGTGCAGGAGATACAATAGTGAATAAGAAAACAGTCCCTGCTGTCACGGAATTTATTTTCATTTTTTTGAGACAGAGTCTCGCTCTTTTGCCCAGGCTCGAGTGCCGTGGAGTCAGCCTAGCTCACAGCAACCTCGAACTCCCAGGCTCAAGTGATCCTCCTGCCTCAGCCTCCCAAGTATCTGGGACTACAGGCGCGTGCCACCAGGCCCAGCTAATTTTTTTTTTTTTCTATTTTTAGTAGAGCTGGGTTTTATTAGGGACGGGTTTCACTCTTGCTCAGGCTGGTCTGGAACTCCTGAGTTCAAGCGATCCTCCCGCCTCAGCCTCCCAGAGTGCTAGGATTACAGGTGTGAGCTACCACGCCCGGTGTCATGGAGTTTATATGCTAGTAAGGCAGAAAGATAATAAAATAGTAAGCAAATAAAAAAGATCGTTTTAGGTAGAGGAGCTGTGGGGGAAAAAGATAATGGAATGGGATGGTGTGAGGTCGAGGATCAGATTGGGTGCTATGGAAAGGCCATTTGCTAAATGTTCTCCATGGATTATCTCATGTAATCTAAACAACAGCCTGGTGAGGGATTACTGTTATGTTACACCCATTTTAGAGATGGAATCTGAGGTTCAGAGAGTTTGTGAGTTGTCCAAAGCTGCACAAATAGGAAGTAGTAGAATTGGGGACTAATACACAGTCTGATGTCAAAGCCTGTACTTTGAACCACTATCTGGATTATTCAAAGATTCCAGGAGATAGTGGCAGAGGGAGACACTCACTGAAATAAAGCAGAACCTGCTTTTGCTACTTAAGTTGCTTAGTGGCATTCCCAGGAATATTTGGGAAAATTCCACGGTGTGGGTCACTAACAAATTTCTACTTTTAATTGCTTGTATTGAGTAATATTGTAGGCACCTTGGTGTGGTGGGAAGGAGTGAACAAGTCTCATTTTGCCTGTCTTCTGATTGTGTGATCTCAGTCTAGCTATAAAACTTCATTAAGCTTCTGTTTCCCCCCTGCAAAATGTGACTAATTTTTTCCCGTGTCTCCCTCACTAAATTATTGAGAAAAAAAATTATGTTAATGTGTTCTGTTGTCTCAGTTTTTTTCATGTGTCCCTTATACCAACCACAGGCCTGCTGCATAGTAGATACTAAGTAAATATTTGCTGAATGAGGAAATAATGTTAAATGAAAATGCTTTGTGAACTATATTGTACTATAAATGTCAGCTCACTTTCATGATTTGGCTTCGAAGAGGTTTGAGAGAGCATGTTGAAATTGTGTACACTATAAATACTACAGACTCGTATGATTTAGAGTGGAGCTTGTTGGGGGACATGAGACCTGTATATAATAGGAAAAACAAGTATCATGACTTACTATTGAGATGTTATTTAATTCTATCTCTGCATTAACCACTCCCCGATAGTAACCACTCCCAATAATGTGTAGTAGGTAAGTGGTATGCTTTATTGAGTAATTTCCTCATTCAACAAATATTTTCTTTGTGTCTACTGTGTGGCAGGCCCTGTGCTTGGCACAAGAGATACAATGGTGAAAATAGTGGGATCCATTTATGGAAATTTTTTGGTCTCAGTAATGCAGTGATGTACAAAGGGGAGAAATTAGCCACATTTTACAGAGGAGGAAACAGAAACTTATGAACTTTTGTAGCTCTGACAAAAGGGCCAGATAATAAATAGTTTAGGCTTTGTGGGCTATACAGTCTCTGTTGTGAAGACAACTCTGCAATTGTAGTGCAAAAGCAACCATAGATAGTATTTAAATAAAGGGATGTGGCTGTGTCCCAATAAAACTTTATTTATGGACACATAAATTTGAATTTCATGTAATATTGTATGTCACAAAATGTTATTCTTTTGATTTTTTTTCAAGAATTAAAAAATGGGCCGAGCATGATGGCTCACGCCTGTAATCCCAATAATTTGAGAGGCCGAGGTGGTAGACTGGCTTGAGCCCAGGAGTTCGAGACCAGCCTGAGCAACATAGTGAGACTGTCTCTACAAGAAATACCAAAATTAGTCAGGCGTGGTGGCACACACCTGTAGTCCCAGCTACTAGGCTGAGGAAAGAGGATTGCTTGCTTGAGCCCAGGAGTTGGAGGTTGCAGTGAGCTATGATCATGTCACTGCACTCTAGCCTGGGCAACAGAGCGAGAGCCTGTCTCAGGAAAAAAAAAAAAAGAATTAAAAAATGTAAAATACATTCTTAGTTCACAGGCCATTTTAATACAGGCTGTGGGACAGTTTTGGCTGGTAGGCCATAGTTTACCTCTGCTCTATGTGATCACATCTCCTGTACCTTAGATACAGTACTCGTATAATGAGATCTCCCCTCTCCCTGCCAGGTAGATGTTAAAGTCTCTTGAAAGGAGCATCTTATCAGAAATATAACTAGAAGAGTTTTTCCTATATGCCTAGATGAATTTTCTGAGAGGTAATGCAAATAATCACTTTAAAATGACCACTGTAGGTAAGATGGGATGTTGTGGCCACGCCTTGGAAATGAAGTTCATTTGTCTTCTCTATCAGCCAACTGCCTCCACACCCAATGGGTGTGAACGATTTGATCTGTTTTTACTGTACTGTTCAAGAGTTGTAAATGTTGTTGCACTGAAGGAGAGAGAGCACATCTGTGACTTGAGATTTCTCTAATCGTTAGATTTTTGGTGGTATATCAGATTGTACTTTCATTATACATAAACTAAGAAATTGGTTCAATTTGTTCTGTAGCAGAATCAAATTCAAAGCCCACAGAGGCCACTTAATTCAAACCTTCCATGCTCAGATCAAAGACACAGTGGGAGAGACTGCTCTTAAATCGATTTTAAAGTCTTACATAATTTGTAATGAGGATATGATGGTTGTTCTTTTACAATACTAAGATTAGATGCTCTCAAGATTCTGTTAACTTTTTGACTCTCCTAAGCAGTCTTTAGGGAGAGATAGCTGAGAAGAATTTAAAAAAATTATAGAAGTAGTCTGCTTAGGGCCTGAGGAGGTTGACTCCAGGCAATGAGGAGGTGAAGTCTCACTCAGGGATATGCAGGTGTCCAAGACTTGGCTACTTCTCTCAAGCATGCCTGTGTATAGAAAAGAAATAGGTCTTATCCAGAGTTCATTTTTATTTGAAGAGGTATGGAACATGAGGAATGGCAGATTATAGATTTTTTTTTTTTTTTTTTTTTTTGAGACAGAGTCTCACTCTGTTGCCTTGGCTAGACTGAGTGCCGTGGCATTAGCCTAGCTCACAGCAACCTCAAACTCCTGGGCTCAAGTGATCCTACTGCCTCAGCCTCCCGAGTAGCTGGTACTACAGACATGTGCCACCATGCTCGGCTAATTTTTCTGTATATATTTTTAGTTGTCCAGACAATTTCTATTTTTTTTAGTAGAGACGGGGTTTTGCTCTTGCTCAGGCTGGTCTCGAACTCCTGAGCTCAAGCAATCCTCCCGCCTCAGCCTCCCAAAGTGCTAGGATTGCAGGCGTGAGCCACCACGGCTGGCCAGATTATAGATTTTTTTAAAAAAATCAGATTGATAGAATTAGATTTTATGCATAAACAGAGTCAACTGAGTTTACCAAATTTTGGTAACCTATAATATGCTCTCATATTCTTCTTTTGTTCATTAAGTTTTGAATCGTTGGATCCATTGCACTATAAATATAGTTGCATTCTCACATTTTAATATATTATAAAAGTTGTGCTTATGCAAAAAAATAACATTGAAATCTTACTCGTTCTTAACAGGGTGGAAGTATGAAAGAAAAGAAAGACGAAAGAATGTTGAATCACTTTGTATGGCTGTATGATGGAAGGAAGCGGAACTGAGAACTCCTGCAGTAGAATTGGATGGCTTCAACAAGATAATGATGCTGAGCGATGGCTTTGGAAATTCTCTAATTGTTTTTCTCGTCCTGAGCAGACGTTGCCACATATTCCCCAAACGGTAACTATATGCAAGACTAAGGACATAGCAAATTACTTATGCACATAGATGAGAGGTCCGTTTAGTCTGGGACATAGTCTCTCTTCCTGGAGACTGCGCTAAGTTTTCCTGTATATTCTACTTGTATTGCCCCTTGTAGCACATTATTATGATTCTTGCCCTTGATGAGAGCATAATTTTTTAACTCCTGTATTCCACTCTCAATAACAGCAGATACTTTAAATATTTAATGTTAAAATTTTGGAAAGATTTGTTTCTCATTAAAGTCACAGATTCCAAAGATTAAAAAATTCACATTGTGCAGTAAAATCAGAGGAAACAGAAAATAAATTTTATTTTACTGTAGCCTTCTGAGTTTTGAGTCTTATAATCTAGGGAAGACTGACAAGAGCTTATTGATAGCCTTTTATTTATTTTTGTATAAGATTTCTCTTGAGTATTTAAATATATTTCTAATTTCTCATTTATCTTTTCATTGTAATTTTGACATTTTCTGATTTCATTTCATGTACTCTTCTTACCACCTTTCTATTTCTTTTTTTCTATTGTACTTGAGATTCAAATGAGACTTTACTATAATTTTATATAAAGATATTAATAACTTTTTAAAAACTAATTTTCTGTCTTCTCTGGGTTTTTGCAATATAGTTGTCTTTTTTGTAAGACATCAAGTAATTTGGGTCTTTTCAGGAATGTTTTACTTTAGGGACAGTTGACAGTGAGAGCTGGCATCTCCAGCAGATCCCGGAATGGGATGGTGTATCTAGACCTCATGGAGTCACACAATTCAGAATTGCACTCTCAACTTTACAGATCCCAAAACTCGGTTTTGTTAGTGGCATGCAAAGTGGAGTAGGTTCAGGGGCCCAAGTCCCAATAACTCTGCCCATAAGAGCCTGATCTATATAAATCAGAATGCCTATGTATTGATTTCCACTCTGAACTGCAGTTACCAAGAGAGCAGAACACACTACTCATTGGCTGGTCAGCGCATTGCTGTTAACTTCCTTTTAGGAAAAGTCTAACTGAAAATCCAGATTTTTCCCAGATAAACATGTGCTCCCAGGTGAGTATAGAATCACAGCAAAAGGAGTGATGTTATAGCAGTCGGATGCACCCTTCTAAACTCTAAAGGAAGAGCGTGCTTCAGTTGTCTATTAGGGCATTCTCTTCGTCTTAATGGTTCTTGCAGTCTGCCCATAAAGGCTATTGATTAGTTAGAGCCCCTTTCAGTGGCCAAGTTCTGTGCTAAGTGCTTTATGTGCTTTATCTCGTTTTGTCCTTCTAATAACTCTAAGAGGTGCATTCTATTGTTCCCAATTTATAGATGAGGAAACTGAAACGTAGGTCTTACAACTATTGAGTATCAGATCCAAATCCAGGTCTCTGACACTAGTGCTATGCTTATAACCTTTGTAATATATTGGCCTTCTATGTCTATGTTAGAGTTGTATGTCAAACTATTTGTCTTATATCTTGTACCGAGATACTCTAATTCTTTTCACTGGCTATGATATAATTGCTGTCATTATGGCATTAAGTTGTGATATGCTAGGATTTGTTAAATGTCATCAGCAACATGGGTGGACCATTTGGGTAGATGGCTGATCTCATCCATGTGTTTAGAATCTTATTCTTCTGCTTACTAAAACCCCTTATGGAGTGACTATGGGAGCTATTAAGTATTTTACTCAAATCGCTTTGCTTGTAAGCCATCTTTATTGAATGCTGTTTGTGACTGTTGTCTTCATACCACCTGTTTTGTCTTCAGAAGATCCTGTGAGGCAAGGGGAAGTTACTGAAGCAAAGTCACTGAGGCATAGTGGCTTACTGAAGATGTAAACAGACCCCCACCCCCACCCCCACCCCAGTCTCTTAAGCTTCAGGAAGAACGTAACCTTAATTTTAGTTTTGTGTTTCAGTGTTTACTTCTGCAGACCTTGCTTAAGAATGCCTCTGGTTTTAGCTAGCTGCAATTCCAGTTTGGTTGTGATTGGTGATGTAAGCAGAATTAAACGCTATTTCTGTTTTTTAAAGCAGTAGGATGTGAGTAACCAAAAAATCACTGGCCTCATAAAATTAACTTATATTCTGATTTTCTTTTCTCAGAAAGAGTACATGGAGAACAAGAAAGTTGCTGTGGAATTAAAGGATATACCATCTCCCCTTCATGCTGGCTCTAAACTTTTTCCAGCAGTCCCACTTCCTGATATTCATTCTCTTCAGCAACCTAAAATACAGCTTTCAACTGTCCCCAAAGTAAGCTGCTGTGCTCATTGCCCTAGTGAACCCTCCACTTCGCCAATGCATTTTGGTGGTGGCGGTGGTGGTAGCGGTGATACTGGTAGCTTGATTCACACGGGCTCACTGTTAGACTCGCAAAGCACCAGAACAATCACGTGTCAGGTAGGATCAGGGTTTGCTTTCCAGTCTGCATCTTCACCCCAGAATGCCTCAGCTAGGAACAATTTGGCAGGCATTGCAAGTGACTTTCCCAGCATGTGTCTAGAGAGTAATCTATCTTCCTGCAAACACCTGCCCTGCTGTGGAAAACTCCATTTTCAATCATGTCATAGTAATGTGCACAAACTGCATCAGTTTCCGACTCTCCAGGGCTGCACCTCCGCTGGCTATTTCCCCTGTTCCGATTTCACAAGTGGGGCTCCAGGGCATTTGGAAGAGCACATTTCACAGTCGGAGCTCACGCCTCACTTGTGCACCAACTCTTTGCACCTTAATGTGGTACCTCCGGTTTGTTTAAAGGGCTCACTTTACTGCGAAGACTGTCTAAACAAGGTTTGTATCTTTTTATTTGTTATGTTGGGTGCAGCTAAGGATTGAGGAATGACTTTGGAGGTGGATTTATCTTTAAATGCCTTTACTGTGCATGGGGTTGAAGACTCTTCCGTGGTGTAGATCTCTCCCCATCAGCATAACTTCTGCTGGTCCTGAAAGAAGCAAAGGGTAAAATGGGAGACCATTCAAAAAAAGTACAGAGTCATTATTTGTGTAGTTTATGCTTTTAGAGCCTCTTGTTGCAATAAATCTTTTTCCTACATGTGAACCTAGTTTGGCAAAGCCTCCGCATTCTGTCTTTAAAGGCTACAGCACAATTGATTTCTTATAACTCAGACTCAACTCATACGTGGGCCTTTTCACGTAATTTAGGTAACCGCATGTTGTCTTTTTATAATATGGGGAACTTGAAACTTGGCCAGTCACACTGGTATTCAAGTGAAGAGTTTACTCCCCTTTATGTAAAGTGTGTGTGAGGCCTTCATTGCAGCAGACACATGCCCCAGAATGTAAAGGTCTGATCATGTGAATATCTTTCCTGATCATTTCAAGTCTTCTGGAAATGAGTTTATGAACTGACAGCTAATGGTTCTGGGAAAGATTATTTGAAAATACATTTTATCAGAGGTTAGGTAGAAAGATGAAACACTTAGAATGTGTTTTCAGTTGTTGTACATAACTCTAGGTTCTGAAATGATGTATCTGAAACCTCCTCCTTTTTTAAAAAAATTTTAAAACAGCCGGCAAGAAATAGTATAATTGATGCTGCTAAAGTCTGGCCAAATATACCACCTCCAAATACTCAACCTGCACCTCTTGCTATCCCTCTGTGTAATGGCTGTGGAACCAAAGGAACAGGGAAGGAGACCACGTTGTTATTGGCGACCAGTCTAGGCAAAGCTGCTTCGAAATTTGGTAAATTACAGTATGGCATAAAATGTGTATATTTAAGTAGTTTTCAATATCTGGTACGTTGCATTTAATCACCTTTAAAGGATTCCTTGTGGTTCGAAAGCTACTGTGTATGTGAGTCCCCATTTCCATCTCTTGGTAAAAATCTTTTTATTATAGACCAGGAAGTCATTTGCCCTTTATGTTGGGCTGAGGCTATTTGAGATCAGAAGCTGTGTACAGGAAAATGGCTAGTATATTAGGAGAAATAAAGTGCTGGAGTAGACATGGTGTCAACTTAGGTTTGTAATCACATCTGTTGATTGTATTCTCCCTGGAAGTATTTAGTATATCGAACAATTTAGTAATGGTTAATTTAGAACAGGATTTGAAAACCTAGGAGTTCTCAGTTAAAAACATTTCCCCAAAAAGTAGTTAGTGATATTTTCTCTTTTGAAAACATTTTTAAAATGTTAAATCTGGGCCAGACGAGGTGACTCACACTTGTAATCCTAGCACTCGGGGAGGCCAAGGTGGGAGGATCAAGTGAGGTCAGGAGTTAGACCAGCCTAAGCAAGAGTGAGACCGTGGTCTCTAGAGAAAATAGAAAAATTAGCCAAGCATGATGGCACATGCCTGTAGTCCCAGCTACTTGGGAGGCTGAGGCAGGAGGATCACTTGAGCTCAGGAGTTTGAGGTTGCAGTGAGCTGTGATGACACCACTGCACTCCAGCCTGGGCAACAGAGCGAGATTCTGTCTCAAAAAAATAAAATGTTAAATCCAGATGTTAATTCAGTGTTTAAAACAATTTAAAATCAACAATAGTAACAGCTTCACCCTTTGTCAACTCTTCTTTGTTCTTCCATGCTGAGTAGGTAGATAAGCATGAGCTAAGCATGAAGATCAGGTCTCTGGAGCTGCAGCATCCAGTCAGTTACGCGTTAGTGTTCCAAGAAACGTCACTGCTCAGCATGAGAATGGCTCATGCTTTGAGATGGGTTTATGGTGTTGAGATGGGTTTATGGTGGGTTTAAAGTCACTTGACTTTTAGATTTGTGTTCTACAAAACAAGAATAATCTCTTAGAGTGATACTTTGGCAACTTGATACTTTGGCAGCTTGGTTGCTTTCAACCAGTGAGGTTGGTATCCTTAAAACTTAGCATCAATCATTTAATTTTTCTGCCACTAAGAGTGATAGTAGCTACCTATTATTTTAATTTGGCCTTTATTTTTCACTTCATGTAATTGAAAGTGTTAACATTTCTTAAGGGTCACCAGAAGTTGCAGTAGCCGGACAGGTGCTAGAAAACTTACCCCCCATTGGAGTTTTTTGGGATATTGAAAACTGCTCCGTTCCCTCTGGCCGGTCAGCTACTGCTGTTGTACAGAGAATCCGTGAGAAGTTTTTTAAAGGCCACAGAGAAGCAGAATTCATCTGTGTGTGTGACATCAGTAAAGAAAACAAGGAAGTTATTCAAGAACTGAATAATTGCCAGGTGAAAGAAAGTTTTCTTTTAAAGAAAGAATTTTAATCTACTGTGGTAGAAGAAAATAAGCATGTGTTTCTTTTTAAGAATTCTGATTCAACATTTGTGTAACGATACTGTGCTGAGTTTTGAAATAAAATTAGGAAAAGATCATTTCAAAAGTACAAGAAATTATTTAATCATGTTTGATCTTTCAATAATGCTTTTACTTTAGTGCTATACTGGTATAATGGTTACATATGTATTGTTTCCTTTTGATTTTGGTAACTATTCTGTGAAACAGGCATGTAGGATTTATTATTTGCAATTTACAAATGAAAGTAAGGCCCTGAGAGGTGAAGCAACTTCATTAAGATCACATGGCCACTAGAAGAGCTAGGATTTAAATCTAGGTTGTCCAGCCCCCAAAGTCTGTGCTCTTAAGCTCGAACTAGCACGCAGGTCTTTCGACTCTCAGACAATTAATTCTGTTGATATTCCATATTGCTGTCTAAAATCATATATTTATGTTCTTTACAAAAACTTAATAAATCCTATTGTGTATTGCAGGTGCCTAAGGCACCTGTCAAAATAAAACTTTTCCTTGCTTTGGAGGCTTATATGTAAGCCTGATAGTTTTAACCAGAATAAATACATTTTAGCTCCCTTAGGGGCATACTCCTCCTCTCTTTGCTACCTAACTCCTGATCCTAAAAGCCATAGGCAATGAGTAGAACAGATAAATGACATAAATCTTACTTTCATTTACCTAATCTCTGCCACCTCCAAATTGTTGGCAAAAGCTACTAGAGCAAATTTAACAACTTCAAATTTCATTTCCTTTCTCCTGCTTATTTTCTGAAAAGGAGATAAAAGTACAAAAACAGAAGCTTAGAGATAAGAGTCAGGGTAATAACAGACCCAGTTAATTCATATGGAGAGTCGATTTTGAAATTATTGAGATCTGGTTGCAGTTTTTTTCCATTCCTCAGAATAATGATAAAAAGAGGGTTTTTTTTCTCTAGGATTACTTATTAATTCTAAGAATTAGAACTGGGCAGAGTATGTAGCAATTTTTTAACCCCAGCTCATGCTCATTCGCCCTTATAAATTAATGCAGGTAACTGTTGCTCACATCAATGCTACCGCGAAGAATGCTGCCGATGACAAACTCCGACAGAGTCTCCGAAGATTTGCAAATACACACACTGCTCCAGCCACTGTGGTTCTTGTGTCAAGTAAGTGTGGAAACATTTGCTAATTTCAGCTGAACTCACTGTGTGGGAATTATCACAGAAGCAGAAACACGTGAAAGTAAAATGTACCCCCCAAAGAGGCTGAAATACATAAGACATGTTTATGCTTATTGTTGAGAACTGCTTAGAAAACAAATTGGGTCTGTAGGATTTTCTGTATTTTCTCCTTGGAACTTGAGCTCTTGTGAGACCAGGTTTATTAAAGAAAATGTGATTTTTTTTTTTTTTAATCCTGGGCCCAATATTACAAATTTTGAAAGTCCAAGATGAGTAATTTTCAAATTTGAGTCTCCCCAACATATTAATAATTGCTCCATTTTAATACTGGAAGTAACACGTGTCTTGGAATTCACTATAGGTGTGTGGTGAAATTATCTTACCATGTTAATTCTTCTGAATGAAATGTGTTCCTCTTCTGAGAAGGGGGGAAGCGACTTTGAATATAGTCCAGCCTTTTTTCTGAGTGGGTGTCAGTGGAGTTGTCTGTCTGTCAAGTGTTTCTAATGTTTGGGGATGGGGTTGGGCTGTACCTTTTTTTCCAGCTGATGTCAATTTTGCGTTGGAACTTAGTGACCTGAGACACAGGCATGGTTTCCACATAATTTTGGTCCATAAAAACCAGGCCTCCGAAGCACTGCTGCATCATGCTAACGAGCTGATCAGATTTGAAGAGTTCATTTCCGATCTGCCCCCGAGGTTACCACTAAAAATGCCAGTAAGTGGGTTTGCATTATTTTTGCCGTTTTCTAGTATTAGATCATGGAGGCTGAAAGATAGCCCTTAACAAGGGGGTCGGCATGCCCAGGGAGGGCTGTTCTTTGTAAGAAGCTGGTCAGATCATGGACACCTTCAGTTCTCTTACAAATATACAGAGAATTGATATGTGTGAATTTTGCTTTTATTTTTTTCGAAATGTCATAGGGAATTGTAGATTTATCGTACCAACAGCCTGTTGCCAGTGTCTCCGTAGTGTTTTGTGTCGAGTCAATGGAAATAAGGGAATAAGGTCATTACTCTTTTTGCTCCTAAGTAACAAGGGTAGAAAATATAGTGAGGGTTTGCACATACTTGTGCAGTTGGCATCAGATAAACAGTAATTGTGCATTTTTTAGGCATTTAATCCTTAAGCTCCAACAGGCCTCTGAGGCTATGCTTTCTATAGTACATTCCATGTTGTGCCTGGACACAGTTAGGAGTGGCAGTTACTGCTACACCTGTAGCCTGTTTAAGCCACGTGCTGGGAGAGAGTGAGTGAATTTCCAGGAAGACAGCGTTTCTGATAGACTTGAGTTGGGATAAGAAAGTTTAGTGTTGAGCTGTGTTTAAGCTGTTTGGAGAATGTATGTGTAACTCTTACAGAAATAATATTAATAATAATGGAGAGGAGTGATCGTGTGAATGATCCAGGACAGTGGGCAATCCTATGCAACAAATGCAATTTTAACATTTAATAACTTTATTTATTTATTTATTTTTGAGACAGAGTCTCACTCTGTTGCCCGGGCTAGAGTGCTGTGGCGTCAGCCTAGCTCACAGCAACGTCGAACTCCTGGGCTCAAGCAATCCTTTTGCCTCAGCCTCCCAAGTAGCTGGGACTACAGGCATGTGCCACCATGCCCGGCTAATTTTTTCTATATATATTTTTAGTTGTCCAGCTAATTTCTTTCTATTTTTTTAGTAGAGGCAGGTTCTCGCTGTTGCTCAGGCTGGTCTCGAACTCCTAAGTTCAAATGATCCTCCCTGGCCTTCCAGAGTGCTAGGATTACAGGCGTGAGCCACTGCGCCTGGCCAACATTTAATAACTTTAGAGTTAGACACGTACCTTAGAAATGATCTCACATAACATCCTCATTTAAGGGAGGAAGAAGTCAGCTCATAGAAAGAGTAAGCAGCTCATTAGCAATTCCTTCTGCTTTTGTTTGACACTCACTTTTCTAACTTTGAAGGCTTTTAAGTCAAATATAGTATTTTAGGTGAGAACTTTCCCTCTTTGGAGATCCTTATTCCTCATGATTAAAAAAAAATTGATTATTCAAGACATTCAGTCTTAATAGATGTTTTTTCCTCATCCACTAGAGAGATAAGATACATTTCTTTTTAGTCTGTCCCTTTAATTTTAATAAATTAAACATGTATTAGTACTGCCTGGGTTTTGAGTCCCAGGTGTCATAGGAAAGGTGCAGATTTTGTTGATGAGTGGTCAGCTTCCCTCAAATAAAAAGAAAAGCCTCTGTTTAGAAAAGTAATGTGTTCATTATAAAAACAAATAATATTCAGAAATGTGGAAAGTGAAAACCCCATAGCCCTCCCCTCCAGGAGTAACCGCTGTTAACGATTTGATATTGTTCTCCAAATTTTAAAAATGTAATAAATTTTTTAAAAAACTGTGTCACATATATAGTGTTCTGTAGCTTTTTTTTTTTTTTTTTTAAGTTAACAACGTCATAGCTTGGATGTCTTTTCATGTCAATGTAAATATAAATCTACCATATTTCAAAAACCAGAATGTTGGTTTGAACAGTTCTTACTTGGCTGGTTTTTAACTTATGTAACCAGTCTGCCTATTACTGGACATTTTGTTTTTACCCAGTTTTTCACCATCTCCTTCAAGGGAACCTATGTCTTCTCTGGGCTCCCTGGCTAATATTCTGTAGGGTAAGTTACAAGGTGTGAAAGTTCTGGGTCAGAATTTTATCAGCAAGATCTGAGTTGTCCTCTGGGCAGGTGGTACTAA
The DNA here is from genome assembly GCA_004363605.1 of Indri indri. Taxonomy (NCBI): domain Eukaryota; kingdom Metazoa; phylum Chordata; class Mammalia; order Primates; family Indriidae; genus Indri; species Indri indri. The sequence continues at coordinate 24,948 of RJWJ010011632.1, read as the reverse complement.
TTTACATGCTTCTCAACAGCAAATGAGAGTGTCTGTTTCAAATATTTGCCAGTCTGATAAGTGAAAAATGATATCTGCTTATAATTGGCCTTTTTATTAATCATTAGCAAGGTATAGAATATCCTTTTATTATTGTTGTTGTTGGTTCTTGATATTTCTTTGTAAGTTGTTCGCATCCTTTGCCCGTTTTTAGTGATTTCTTTTATGGCTTTTGAATTTAATTATTTCTGTAATTATTTCAAGTTTTCTCCTGGTACCCTAATGGTTCTGCTTCTTGATATATAAGTTTCAATTCACCTTGGAAGGGTTATGACCACCTACTGCCAAACAGAACTTCCAAGCTAATGACTGACAACCTGCAGTTGTAGCTGAAAAGGCTCATAACTTTATAAAATATATGAATATGTCAACAGCCTTGCTAAATAAATAAAATAGACTTTTAAAAAACAGCTTTATTGAGATATGACTTACATAGCATAAAATTTACCTCTTTTAAGTGTACAATTCAATGATTTTTGTCAATTTACTGAATTACACAACCAGTTTTGGAATATTTTCATCACCCCAGTAAGATCCCTTATGCCAGTTGGGGATAATTCCCATTCCCACCCCCAGGTAGCCACTTATATTTTCTGGACATTTGTCTTCAGATTTATGTTTTCTGGATGTTTTATAGAAATGGAATCATATAATATGCAGACTTCTGTGCCTAGCATCTTCTTTAAAACAACAGTTACCTATCAGTGCTAAATAAGTTTATCTTCTCCCATCTAAATCACTGTCATCTCCCTCCAAAGTTGTTAGCTGAAGTTTGGAGGTCACTCATTGTTCTTCTTAGTTGGAAATTGAATGTGTGTCTTTGGGTTAACCTAATGTAATACTTTTTCCTCTGTATTAGCAGTGCCACACTCTGCTCTATGTTTATAACCTACCAGCAAATAAAGATGGCAAGAGCATCAGCAACAGGCTCAGACGCCTGTCCGATAATTGCGGTGGGAAAGTGCTGAGTATCACAGGCTGCAGTGCAATTCTCCGCTTCATAAACCAAGACAGCGCAGAACGGGCTCAGAAGCGCATGGAAAATGAAGACGTCTTTGGTAATAGGATCATTGTGTCATTTACTCCAAAAAATAGAGAACTCTGTGAAACAAAGAGTTCAAATGCAATTGCTGAAAAAGTGAAGTCTCCCAAAAAACTTAAGAATCCAAAATTATGCCTCATCAAAGATGCAAGTGAACAATCTTCCAGTGCCAAAGCCACGCCTGGAAAAGGGTCACAGGCAAATTCTGGATCTGCTACAAAAAATACAAATGTTAAAAGTTTACAGGTAATTTTGATACTTCTTGCTTTCTGAAGTTTATGGTAGGTTTCGTTTCTTTGTGTCTGTGTTTTGTGTGCCCGCTTGCTTTTGGTGTGTCCTTTTTTAATTGACACCGAAAGTCAATTGTTTTCATACAGGATCTAACACATCTTAGGTAATTAAATTTTAAACTCCACTGCATTTGTGTCTTTCAAGGAGCTGTGCCGCATGGAGTCAAAAACTGGTAATAGAAACAGTGAGCACCAGCAGGGTAACGTGAGGCTGGGACCTCCTCCCAGTAACTCAAGTGCTGCAGTGCTGACGTCTAAAAGCTCCGGGATGGCAGAATCAGTTTACAAAACCAATCAAAAGTATGTTGAATTACTCTTTCTCGTAGTTGCTTCTTTAATGTGATGGAAGACATATGACCTTTTCCCTTCAATCTTCCCCTTCTGTTAGAAAAGAGAACCTCAGTACCCGAAGTGTTACAAGTTCTCCTATAGAGAAAAAAGATAAAGAGGAGACTGTATTCCAAGTGAGTTACCCATCTGCTTTTAGCAAGTTGATTGCATCAAGGCAGGTTGGTCCTCTGCTCACCTCTCAGTCTTGGTCTTCAAGGTAAGTCCAGCTTCCTGACCCATGGAAGTGGTCGTATACAGTGGGAAGGGTTATGAAATATAGTATGTTTCAAAAAACACAGAAATGCACAAAGTAAGTCTTCCATCCCTGCTCTGCCAATCCCTCTTTTCCCAAGTAATCGTAGCTAACATTTAGGAGCAATGTTTCTCACATCTCTCCCTTTTCCATGTGGAAGTCCGGGTAAGCAGAGGACACAAGCCTGACCTGGAGTCCCTGGCCGGTGCTGAAAGGCATGTTAAGATGTCCTTGCATTCCTTGTATTGAGGGAAAACCCCAAACCAGGCATGCGTTGGCTAGTCTTATTACTATGGTACTTTATAGGAAGTTGTTTGAGAAGTAAAGGTCTCTGTAAACCACTGTAATTATCTCTCACTTTTCCTTATTTAAGCTTTCTAAACTCACACCAAGTAATTCTTGAGGCTTAGGAGATAAAGGAGCCATAAGGCCATGTTGCATTCCCATGGGCTGCTTCCGGCACTGCATTTGTTCTGCTGAGTTGGTGAAGAGTCACTATAGAAAGTGCCTGTGGACTTGTAAAGTTATATCTAAAAATTCACATTAAAGTTTACTTATATGTAGAAGGACTGCAACATGTGAACAAGAATATTAACTTTTTTAGAGCCACAGGGAAGGTTATTAAATGACTTAAATTGGTATCTCAGGCTAATTTTCTAAGAATAAATGCCCAAAGCAGAAAGTTAATTCATCAAGGCTACCTATAATTTTTGCCTTTAGCTTTCAATAATCCAATGAAAAAATATTTCATATTAAATAATTTATTGGTTGTTAATAAGGGATCGATTGGTAATACTTTTGACAGTTAAGTCTAAAATCAGTATATGTGTAAGATTAAAAATACATTTGAAAACGAAATGTTCTGGTTGTGTTGTGAGAAAGCTGTTTCTATATATAGTTGCAAACAAAGCCTAAATGATAAAACCTGAATACACAGAAAAGGTTTTTAAAAATAATTTCAATATGTGTGTTTTAAGCAGGAGCATGTCTCCAAACCTTTTAAACAGAGCATCCCCACTTGCTTTCAACGTTGCAAATTCTAGCAGTGGAGCCGACTTCCCAGACCCATTTGCAAATGGTGTTGACATCCAGGTCAGCAACCTAGACTACAGATTATCCCGGAAGGAGCTGCAGCAGCTCTTGCAGGAAGCATTTTCCAGACATGGCAAGGTAACCTTTTCCCTCTTGATGTTGCTTTAGTTTTACTCTGCCAGAATTTCAAGTCAAGAGAACTTCTTTTGACACAGATAACCACAGCCAGTATATAAGTATGACTGAACAGGTTTGAGCTCCTTCCTTTTCCCTGTTCTGCTTGGAGTGGTGCTGTACATCAGCTTTTAGAATATAGCCCCATGGAGCAAGAAACCTAGCATTGAGAAGCACTTGTCATAGGCAGGAATTGAAATGACATTTTGGTAAATAAAACGTAATGGGTTTTAGTTAGCTCTACCTGCTGAAATACACAAGTAGGATTCTAAAATAATGTTGGCTGTTTTTGTTTTTTTCTTATTATATTTGACTTAGTTTTTAGGTGCAGTTTACTTAAAATATACCTTTTACAGATTGTTAAAATGGCTATGTCCTGGATTTTTGCAGGGTCTGGAGAAGACCTCCAAAAACTCCTCCCATGTGTTGGCCTCTCAGTCTGCCTTTGAGAGCTCTGTGTGCCACACAGGCAGACAGACCAGGCCAGTGTCACATCTCTGAAGGTCACTCCATGCTCGCTTATTTACATTCTGGTCAGCAGAAGTGCAGAGTTCGGACAGGTTCTCTCATGGAAGCCCTGAAGTCCACAAGCATGTTCCTTAATGATTCGCTTTTGGTTTTAGGATGACAAGGTTCTGGGTAGACAAAGTGTTCTGTTTGCCTTTTTACTGTTGTAGGTGAAGAATGTTGAGCTCAGCCCCCATACCGATTATCAGCTCAAAGCTGTTGTTCAGATGGAAAACTTACAAGAAGCAATCGGTGCAGTGAACAGCCTCCACAGATACAAAATTGGCAGCAAGAAGATCCTGGTCTCACTTGCCACAGGAGCTGCTAATAAGTCACTATCTTTACTGAGGTAAGAAACAAAGAAGCCATTTCTTTCAGCAGATAACTTTTGACCCATAAACAATTTTAGAAATAATAAAAATGGATTTTATCACATTCCCAACCCTCTTGTGATGATTACATTTGCATTAATGCTTCTCGATTGATAGAGTTAGAAATAAGCCATTTGACTCTTACTCAAGTCATTAATCAAGGGTGAAGTACAGCTTAAACTTGATAGGCACTTGGGAGTAAAATAGTACACCACATGTCCAGAACAGGTCTAAAAATAGTAGACCTCTACAATAAAAGTTTACAAGCCTGAAGAGTCTAAAATATTACCTTCAGATCTTAGTACAATGTGGGTTTGTCTATAAAGGATAGACCTACAAAGCTCCAAGCTCTGAACTTGGAGATATAGCCCTAGTGTCAAGTAGAAACCCAGCCTCTTAAGTTCACATTGAGACTGACAGTCTTAGGAATCTGGTGATGATTTTTTTCATAATGAGATTTGCTGCTTCTTTGGCTCTCCCTGTTTGTGGGGGAGCTAATAAAACAGGAGCTGTTCCTGGATGTCTGTTTGGATGATTAAGGATCTTTTCTCTACCTTGAACTTCAGTAGTACTTTTTCTCTTAGAATGGAAATAATACTTATTGAAGAAAATTTGGAAAGTTCAGAAACATAAAAGAAGCAGAGAAAAAAAAAACATCCGTAATTCAGTGGCTCAGAGTTAATCACTCTGAACAGTTTGGTATATTATTTTTGTTGTTTTGTAGGGTTTTTACTTCTTTCAGTGTTTTTGGATACCTTTTGGTTTTTTTTTTAAACTACAGTTGAGGTTACATTGTATGCCGTTGTATATCCTCAGCTACAAGAATTCAAATCACATATATCTAACATATAAACTGCAATATGGCAGGAGATATTCATGTTATTCTGCCTTTTGCTCTGAAGTAACAATGTCTTTTTGCTGCATAGGTGTGGAAAGCCCTGTGATTGAATCTGATAAAAATCCTGGTGTGTGACTTAATATTCTTTCATTGGCTTGTCCCCAAAATCTTTTTTTTAAATTTTTCTGGAAAGTAAATTCTGACACATCAGAAACCAGTAAATTTATTTTGCATACACGTTATATTTTATGAACTCTTTTTTCTTTAAATACAATCTGTAATGTGGAAGAAATAGTCTGTTCTCTAATGCAAATTTTGTCTTACAGTGCAGAAACAATGTCTGTTCTTCAGGATGCTCCTGCCTGTTGTCTGCCTCTTTTCAAATTTACAGATATCTATGAAAGAAAGTAAGTTAGGTTTATTTGTTCATTGATCCAGTCAGTGCTGATGGGTGACTTACATGTACAAAACTATGTTAGCGCCTCTTTACCAGCCTGGGAAGGGAAATGAGACAAAGACACTGGTGTTCAGATTTCAGTTTGGGCTGCGTGCGGTGGCTCACACCTGTAATCCTAACACTCTAGGAGGCCAAGGCAGGAGGATCACTTGAGGCCAGGAATCAAGATCAGCTTGGGCAACACAGCAAGACCCTGTCTGTACAAAAAATGAAAAAAGTAGTTGGGCCTGGAGGTGCATGCCTGTAGTCCCTGTTACCTGGGAGGCTGAGGCAGGAGGACGCTTGAGCCCAGGAGTTCAGGGTTGCAGTAAAGCTGTGACTGTACCACTGCACTCAGCCTTGGTGATAGAGCAAGACCCTGTCTCAAAAAAAAATTATGTTTAATATACATTTTTAAATCCTCTTTCATTTTTAGCAAATTTAGACCTTCAGTCCCCAAAGCTGTACCCTTTTTTAAACCTCTAATTGATTAATTTTAGTATTCATTGAGTGAACATTTTTAAGCACTAGACTATAAGCTCTGGGACAACAGGGATTGGCTCTGACCTAACACCATATCCTCAGCACCCTGCACATAGTAGACGCTCAACAAGTATTAGTGGAACAAAAATCTGAAGCACTGCAGAGAATGCAAAGTTGGGCAAGTCATAGCCCTTGTTCTTGAGGAGCTTATGTCAAGGGGGCAGAGAGGATGCTTACACACTCTTCTATAGAATGAAGAAAACTCATTGGAAAGGAGAAGCAGGGAGGAGAGAAGATGGTTTCAGGATACAGAGGAGGGGAAGAACAAGGAGCTTGAGCATTATTCATGGATTATAGGGAGCCACCGAAGTATTGGAGGAACAGAGGGAGGGGAGAAAGGTGTGGTGATGGGAATTGTGCTTCAAGAAGGCTCTTCCGGTGGCAAGTAGTGTCTGAGATGGAATCAACAGGGGCAAGAAGAAGGCAAAGAAGGGAAATTATTGCCCCAGTTCTGAGCAGATGCTGTTGGGACAGAAGGAACTAAATGCCACAGACATTTCAAATATCTACTGAAACAGGACTGGGTAACAAGTTTTATGTAGCAGGCAAAGTAAAGAGTAGAGGTCAGTTTGATTCTGAACCTTGGATTACTAGGAGGATGGTTGCACAGGTAAAATGGAAATAGGGAAATGAAGCGTGCTTAGGAGGTACAGTGAGTTTTTGATCTTGGTTTTGGTCGTATAAATTTTGGGGGCCATTGGAGTAGCTGGGTAGAGAATTCAAGTAGTAGTCACATTGGGAGGCTGCCTTGGGAGAGAAGTCAGCTCTGAGGACATGGCAGACATGTGCCTAAAGGTGATCGTGAAAGACTTAGGATCAGATAAGGTTGGGGTGTGGGGAGGAGAAATAGGCAGGCAGACCTGGATGCAATGCCACCAGGGCCAGGGGAACGGGCAAGAGCCCAGGGGTAAAGGTGTTAGGAGGATGTGTGGAGAGAGAGCACGTCAGGAACAGGCAAACCCAGGGGCCTGAGGAGGTGGTGTGGGGCTCGGGGGTGAGGTAGAGGCCGCTGGTGACTATAGGGTCATCACTGCAGAGTTCTGTAGAGGAAATCCAGGGGAGAAGGGGCTGAGAGACTGGGTGGTGACACAGCAGAAGCAGCTCCTGAGAGACGGCTGTTTTCATCAGAGGGAGAGGGGAGAGAGCACAAGGGAGATGTACGTCTACACGGCAGGCGGAGAGTGTGAGGGACTGGGTTTGGTAGAGGGAATCTGAGTGTGTGCAGGGCTCAGGGAAGAACCAGTGGACAGGCAGTGGGAAGAGCAGGTCGTGTTCATTGAGCCTATGAGCCAAGCCCTGTTCACGCCGAATCACGTTGTGATCTTCATGTCAACTCTGTGCGATAGGTGTTATCATCACCCCATTTTACAGATGGGAAAAGTGAGGCCCAGATGGGTTGTATAACTTGACTAAGGTCTGTACACAGGTTAAAGTTGAGTCAGGGTATGAACTCAAATCTGCCCGTCTCCAGAGCCTGCGCCTTTAAGTTCTGAGTATGAAAGATACAAGTCAGGCGTCCTAGAGGATGTGTGGGCCACACAGTTGGGCATAAGAGAGGGGAGGATAACGAAAGGCCTGTACTTCTGAGAGGGGAGAGCAGAGGTGGTGTGAGGTGATACAGGGGGCATTGGAAGTGAGGGGGAGCCAGACGGAGAGAGATCATATCCGACAGCTCTCCGTCTCCAGCAATTAGGTGAGCTCACTTACAGAAGCCGGGCAGGGGTTGGGGGTGGCTGCCCGCTGACACAGTCACTGTAATGGGCGTTGTGCCAGAGAGAACTCAAAGTACCAAGCATCACTGGTTCAGTAGTAGATGAATTCATGGTAGAACTAGTCTAGTTTCACTTTGGAAGAGACAGAGGAACCATTCCTGTTACTGTCCTTTATGTAAACAGGACAAGCGTTGCTGTATGATCAAAGAAAAACATTCTAAGTCGTCATCTCTCTTCTCTTTTAGATTTGGACACAAGTTGAACGTGTCAGATCTATATAAATTAACGGACACAGTCGCAATCCGTGAACAAGGAAACGGACGGCTGGTGTGTCTCTTACCCAGCAGTCAGGCCCGCCAAAGCCCCCTGGGGTCTTCCCAGTCGCACGACGGCTCCTCCACGAATTGCAGCCCAATTATATTTGAAGAGTTAGAATATCACGAGCCTGTCTGCAGACAGCATTGCTCCAATAAGGATTTCAGGTATACTGCATGTTTTCCTTTAGAAATAATCTTTTCGTATGAGATTGTGGCATATCTGTTAGAATTACCTAGTGAACATTTTAGCCCCTTGAGGAGTGTCAACCGGCTGTTTTGTTCTCTTTTCTGCAGCGAACATGAATTTGATCCGGACTCTTACAAGATTCCTTTTGTGATTCTTTGTTTGAAGACATTTGCGCCTCAAGTTCATAGTCTTCTCCAGACCCATGAGGGCACCGTGCCTTTGTTAAGGTGAACCGTATCAAAGCCCTTGTTAATTTAACGCCTTAGTTCTCTTTTTTATAGAAAGCCTGTTCTCTTTGCCCACACCTCCCTCCGAATAAGTATTGTAGAATGCTTCTGCATAATGATGTTTTAGCCAGCAACAGATCACATATAGGACAGTGGTCCCAGAAAATTATAATATCCTATTTTTTTCTATACCTTTTCTGTGTTCCAGTGTGTTTAGGTACACAAATACCACTGTGTTACAGTTGCCTGGGGCATTCAGTACAGTAACATGCTGTACTGGTTTGAGGCCTAGGAGCAGTAGGCTATGCTGGATAGCCTGCTTGTGTAGTAGACTGTACCATCTGGGTTTGTGTAAGTATGTTCTGTGACATTAGCACATTGAAGAAATCACCCAGTGATGGATTTCTCAGAACATATCCCCATCATTAAGCAACACATGACTGTATATCTGAAATGGGATCCATTCACTCAGTATTTCCACAAGAAAATGTGGATTTGTGCTAAATTTTAGAAACAAACATGAATAGGACAGTTTCTTCACAGGGAAGTGATGTATTACAAGGGCTATAGTAGAAATCTGCACAAGTGCTAAGAGAGTATGCACAGCCTCAAATACTTGTAAATTTCAAGACGAGAGAGAAAAGTATTCTTCAAAAGTCCATGTAACCACTCTGTGGGCCACAATGGTAGACCTAATTCGAAGGCCAGCACTGGACTGAGTGGCTTTAATGCCCGTGATATGTTAAAGCAGATGAATAAGTGACTTGGAACCCAGTGCCTTATTTTTAACCCCCTCTTCTGGAAAACTGCCCAGGAAAATACCACTAGAATGCATCAAAAGGCCAGTGCCACAGTGACTGTCTCCTGGGACCTTAATTTTAACATTCAAACCCAGATCTTGGGCATTTAAACAGAAATTACTAACAGACATTAATCTAAAGCCTTCTGTTTAGTGGAGGCACTTTGCTTTCCCACTATTTTAATTTGACCTTTTTATTTTTCCTACTTCAGCTTTCCAGATTGTTATGCTGCAGAGTTTGGTGATCTAGATGTAGTGCAGGAAAACCAAGGGGGTGTTCCCTTAGAACACTTCATCACCTGCGTTCCGGGTGTAAATATCGCCACTGCTCAGAACGGCGTCAAAGTCGTAAAATGGATTCACAACAAGCCCCCACCTCCCAACACAGGTAGGTGTGAGGTATTTAGTCCTCTGGAGCTACTTCCTCTCTACTGTGAGACTGGAGGATGCCATTGGCTTTTATTTTAAACAGCAGCATATTTATCAAGTGCGAAAGCACCATTGGTGTCTCTTTTGATCTTTTAAAAACTCTCTTTAAAATGCTGAGGGGTTGGTAGAACTAGACTTTTTGTTTGGTTTGGTTTGGTTTCTGTTTTGAGTCAGGGTCTTGCTATGTTGCCCAGGCTGGTCTTGAACTAATAGGCTCAAGTGATCCTCCTGCTTCAGCCTCCAGAGAAGCTGGGACTACAGGCTACTGTGTCATGGTGCCTATCAGAACTAGATTGTTTGAAAATACCAGCATAAAGTATGTAAAATCCAAGTTTCACATTTATAAATCTCTTTAGCTACCTAATTTTGTGAAGCTTTTGGTTTGTCAATTGACTGGCCTTTTAAAAATAGTTTTAAATATTTGAAGGAAATATCTCTTAATGCAGATTTACCTTTGGAATTCGTTTTGGTTGGCATTTCTGACTTTGAGAAAATAAATTTAACTTCAAATGTAAAGGATTGGGGAATTTGGACCTAGATTTGGGTGAGTTTCTGAGTTATGGGCGTGAGTTGCAAACATCTAATGCTGTTACCTGTGAACAACGCTTGAAATTTTTGCCTTCATATCTTTCTCTTTGGTCCACGCCACTTCCTCCCCTTCTCTTCCCACCTCCTCCTACCTTACAGGAAAAAAGTAAGGATAAGCAGGGAACTCTGTCTGAGTAAGGTGGCTCTTAGAGGAGCAATGTTCGAACCCGGGTTTCTTACCAAGCCTCTCCTTCCTTTCCCCTCAGGCTTAGGCTACTTGGGGGCCCATAGATTGTGCTGCTCCCTACTTTCTCCTGTGCTGTGAGCTCACAAGCCTCTTCCACCTTTCTGTAAAGGTTTCTATCTGATTATTTGTACTTTCTAAATTAAAACCTTTTCTAGGTATGAGCATTCACGGTAGGACACAAACCTGTTTCTTACCCAGTTTATTTCATGAAAGTCTTACAAGATTATTGCTTTCCATGGTTTTCTAGGTAACATTTTCAGCTCCATTAGGGGTTAATTATGCTCTTTTGGGCTACCCACCTGATGATCATTTATAACCTTGTTTCTGTGGGAAAGTATATTCTACATAACCAAGTTACAAATGGATCCTTGAAATATAACCAGTTTCTAAACTGGAAACTTGCTGTGTATGTTCACGTCTACTGTAAGTAACACAGTAGTGGACTATGCTTTACTTTGGCTAGTTAGCTTCAAAAATTAGTGGGAAAGCATTTGCCAGCCCATAAATAAGTTGGACTAGTTAGTTGTTATATGGGACCTGAGTATAGAAACTGAGACTTGTAAAGCAGCTACTGTATTTGGTTTCATCTGCTTGCTCATGATTGAACTCAAGCTTGGGACTGCAAGGTTACTTATTTTCCTTTCCGCTGGTGAAATCATGCTTTATGTTTCATTCATGTTCCTTTTTTTTTTTCTCTAGACCCTTGGCTTCTGCGTTCTAAAAGTCCTGTAGGTAACCCCCAGCTGATCCAGTTCAGTAGAGAAGTGATTGACTTACTGAAGAGCCAACCATCTTGTGTCATACCAATTAGTCATTTCATCCCGTCCTATCACCATCATTTTGCAAAGCAGTGCCGAGTGTCAGACTATGGCTATTCCAAGCTGATTGAATTATTAGAAGCAGTGCCTCATGTGTTGCAGGTAAGGAATGCTAAGGGATTTGTTTACAGACAGGAATGTTCCTCCATGGCTTTGGCTGCCCCAGCCAGAAAAGCAGCATAAATAGTAACCTAATTCCTAAGAAATCAATTCTGAGCAAAAGGTCCTGTAAAAGCTCTCTTCAAAATGCAGGAAACACACACAAGGTAGCTTCTCAATTTTTCAGAAAGCTACAAGTTTCCATTGTAAATGAGCTCCTTGTAGGACTGAGGAGTATTTTCCCTGTAATCTCTGTAGACTGGCCGCCTTCCTCCGAGCACAGTGCTCTCCACAGTTGTTCAAGTTACAAGGGAGCTGCTGTGAATATCTGCATAATTGTGCATTGGTGCCTATGAGAGAGTCAAGGGCTTAACGCTTCTTATAAATGAGTTGGAGACTAATTACTGGGCTAGAGTGTAGCATTGGATCCTGTGATGACTTTGCCTATTAACTCACAGTGTTAGGCTAGTTTCCCACTTGTAAAAATGGCTTGCAAAACTTTAGCTGTCTTTTAGAGACAAAATTAGTTGTCCAGACTGATAATATGCTTTTCATTTCTATACTCACAACTATTTGGGAGAAGGTAGGCAGGACCAAAAAGAGAAGCAGCTCAGACAGTTGGGCAGCTGCTCCTGTTGACCGTAAATAATTCTGTTGATTTACATGTTGATTACGCGCACGTGTGATACATAAAGGAAGTTATTCTCTGAGGCCAGTAACAGGAGAGAGAGCAAGTCAGCAGCAAGAACATCAGTATCTGCCAAAGTCTTATGAGTATAAATAATCGAGGTGTTTGGTTTGCAGATTCTTGGAATGGGCTCCAAACGTTTGCTGACCCTTACCCACAGGGCCCAGGTGAAGCGCTTTACTCAGGATTTACTGAAACTTCTCAAATCCCAGGCCAGTAAGCAGGTCATTGTGAAAGAATTCTCGCAGGCTTATCATTGGTGAGTTAATGAGAAGAATAAAAATGAAAGCAAATATCTTAAAACACTTTTTCTTCTCCCAAATTTTAAAGTTATCTATTAATAACATTTCTATTAAGCAATAGAAAACTTGTATTTGTTTTAGCAGTGATATTACTCATTCTTTACCCATTTCCATTGTTACAACCTAGGTGTTTCTCAAAGGACTGGGATGTCACTGAATATGGTGTTTGTGAGTTGACTGACATCATATCAGAGATTCCAGACACAACTATCTGCTTGTCCCAACAAGATAATGAAATGGTGATTTGTATCCCCAAAAGAGGTATGTGACTTATATTCACTGGAAGGCTATTGTCTATCTCAGTGGTTATTTTAAAATGGAATGGTATAGGGAATGTAATTTTTCTTTGCTCTCTGTGGTTCTGAAGGTTCCAGGGAAAGCACAGTTTGCAAACTACCGCCCTGGTACACAATGGATCCCATATTCTTCAGAGTTGGCAAAGCCACTTGTGGAGAAAAGCACACTAGTTTTTAGAACTCACTATAAGGCCTAAAAAGGGCATAACCAGCACTTTCCTAAAATGCCTCCTGCAGCCTATCAGTGGTTATCTAAGCCATAGTCATCCAGTTGAGAATCTACTGCTGTGGTTGTTGCTGGTTTCTTCTTTTTAACTCTGAGCTACTTTACTATGCGCACTTGAGAAGGGATGGAAACTCGGATGAATGTTTTGTTTTTCAAATTTTAATAGTTCCAGTTGAGGTCTGGGAGATAAGATAGTTAAAAATAAGTCTAGGCCAAGCCTGGTGGCTTAGGCCTGTTATCCCAGTACTTTGGGAGGCCGAGGCAGGAGTATTGCTTGATGCCAGTAGGTCAAGACCAGCCTTGGCAATGTTCGGGGCCAGGCTGGGCAACATAGTTAGATACCATCTCTACGAAAATTAATTAGGTGTGGTGGTGTGTGCCTGTAAGTCCTAGCTACTTGGGACACTGAGGTGGGAGAATTGTTTGAGCCGAGTAGTTTGAGGTTACAGTGAGCTATGATCACACCATTACACTCTAGCCTGGGCGACAGAGTGAGACCCTGTCTCTAAAAAAATAAAAAATAAAAATGAATCTACATACTGTTGACACCCAAACAACACAGGTTAGTAGTGCGTGGGTCCACTTAACACGCAGGTCGAAAGTACAGTATCAGAGGTATGTGAGGCTCGAGTATACAGAGGAGCCAACTTTTCATATCTGTGGGTTCTGTGGGGCCAACTGTGGGACTGGAGTATGTGAGGATTTTGGTGTCCAAGGGGGTCCTGGAACCAGTCCCCTGTGAACACTGAGGGATGACTGTATTGTCATGTATTCCCACTATTATGAGTGGGTCTTCAACTGTGCTCCACAGAACATTGGCGTCCGTGAAATCAGAGGATTCCAGAGCTAAAACCAATAATGTCAGTCTTTTTCCAATTCTAATTTAAAAGTTTATGAGACAATACTCTAAGTGTAAGCCTTTTCTCCTTTATTTTTGTTCAACTTTTGAAGCCTGATACTCTTTCTGCTAGCAAGTTCTAACTGAAGATCAAATGAATACACAAAAAGCGTGTGAATTCAGAAGTGTGGTTTTATAGAGATAATTTCTAGATTACTTGTTTAACTACAGAGACCTGTGTGTGTGTCATGTTCATATATGTCGGGTAGGGGAGGGGTGGTGGCCAGGTAATTGTTTGTACCTTGTAAGATGAATATGTATGTATTTCATAGTATACCATAACAGTGTCATGACTTCGCAGTATTTTGCCCTTGAACATGTTTGAAAACCACTTGCAAAAAAAGAAGAGTATATGTGGTTTTGTAGGTTGTCTGTTTTTGGAAGGCAAAGGTGATATCTCCTGTATACTCTGAATGGGACTTGGCCACAGTGTGAATGTTAAACATGAATGGGGAGAAAAGGATTGTGGTTTATGTTTGTTCCTTTGTTTGTAAAGAACGTACCCAGGATGAAATAGAAAGGACAAAACAATTCTCCAAGGATGTCGTGGATTTGCTGCGTCACCAACCGCATTTCCGGATGCCCTTCAATAAATTCATTCCCTCTTACCATCACCACTTTGGCCGGCAGTGCAAACTTGCATACTATGGGTTTACCAAGCTGCTCGAGCTTTTTGAAGCCATACCTGATATTTTACAAGTGAGTGAAGAAATTCTATTTATTACAGTATTTTTCTGAACAATATGTAGGAACTTTTTATTTCATTTTCAAGACCTATTCTCTGGGAAGTAGGGAGTTATGAAAAAGGATGAAATTCTGAAATATTCTAATCAGAGAAGCTATGTTGTTGACTCATTAGTTTTTAGGTAAATGTAGGGTTTTTTTCCTTTAATAAAGAATTATTCTTCAAACCTTTTAGGGTAATTATTGAAAAAAGGATTAAAGAGTTTTATTTCTTGAACCAAATACTCAAACATTAGCTTCATACTTTTCACATCCCTTGTGTCGAAGGTGGGGATAAGTAAGCCGTTAAGCTGTTGCTAAGTTAAGCCGTATTTCCGTTGATTTTATTAATATTATTTTTTGACTCCCTAAGTGTTTTTTTAAAATTTTTATTATGGTAAAATACACACAGCATAGAATTTACCATCTTATTTTTAAGTATACGGCTCAGTAGTGTTAAATACGTTCACATTGCTGTGCAACCAATCTCCAGAACGTTTTCATCTTGCAAAACTGAAACTCGGTACTCATTAAACAACACTGACCTGCTTTTTTGTTGCTAGTTGTATACATTTTTATGCCATTTAATTTGGTGAACAGCCATAACTTGTTCATTCTCGCTTTCTTCCTGTGTGTTTTCCAAGGTATTGGAATGTGGAGAAGAAAAAATCCTTACTTTGACAGAGGCAGAGCGGTTCAAAGCTCTGGCCGCCCAGTTTGTTAAACTCCTTCGGTCCCAAAAGGATAACTGCCTTATGATGACAGATCTCCTCACAGAATATGCTAAAACGTTTGGTTACACATTTCGCCTCCAAGACTATGATGTCAGTTCAGTTTCAGCTTTAACACAGAAACTCTGCCACGTCGTAAAGGTAAACAAGTTTTTTTCATAGAATAAAACTTGTGGTGGTGTAATCCTCATTGGGATGTTGGCGTGTGCTTTAGCATTTCCGTATTTACCCCTTGTACTACCTACTGTTGCTTCCTAACTTGTGTGTGTCATTAGTACCTTATTGGGTAACAGGAGATGACTTGGTTTGGCAGTTTAGATTTTTAGTCTTCCCTTTGTGTGCTCATGAATGGCCTTGCTACAGTAATACCTTTTTGAACTGATGAGGTGACTTTTTGTCCCAGGGTATTTATTCTGAGGTACATCAGTCTCAGTGCTGCAGACCTGAAGTTGAGCCCTTCTAGACAGATCTTTGTCTCTGAAGTTCTTGGGAGACTGTAATCACATACTGTCTCTTCTCCTCTCCAGGTTCTGACCCACTTAGGAGTAGATTTAGGAACAAGTGAGGCCTCAGAATTGCCTTGTTGCTGGCAAAGCTGTATTAGAGAAGGCAGCTTCCCCTCTCCCCTGCCCTGGACTGAACTGACCCTCCCAGTCCTAGACAGAGCAGCTGCCAATTTTCAGGCTACCTCCCCCACAGGACCAGGAAAAGTCTCCACCAGGAGGAGGAAAAGGAAAGGGAACATGAAGTGGCGGCGCCCCCGAGTCTCAGGTCTGGAAGGAATCTGCTTAGGTACTGGTTAGTTAGAGGAGGAGGAATCTTCACAGGAGACAGGGAAGGAGCTGCCAGAGAGTAGGAAGCATGCTAGGAGAGTGCGATGTCCCCAAGGAAGGGAGCAGAACGGCCAGCAGTGTCACATGCTACTGGGAGGGCACATCAGATAGGGACTAACCTGACCTTTGGATTTAGCTAAGTGGAGCTAATCAGTATTGCTGGCCAGCGCAGTGGCAACGTCAGTGGGGTGTGGGGACAGAAGCCATGCTGGAGTGGGCTGAGGGGTAAGGAGAGGCGGGGAGATGGCACCAGGTCATCTGGCAGCTTCTTGGTCTGTTTGCTTGAGAAGGAGGGGAGCTGGGCCGTAGCTAGAGGCCGTGCACAGAGGGAGCAAGTGCAGGTTTTGGCTGTTGGGTTATTTTTCCAGGTGGAGAGATGTGAGCATGTCTGAGAGCCTTGAAAAGGTCTGCTTGAAAGAGGAAATAAATAACACTGATCAGGGAAGGCTATGGGGGTGCAGCTCTCCTGAGGAGGCAGAAGATCGGGGGCCCGCATGCAGAGGAAGGAGGCACACCTCTTACATTAACATTGGAACAGGGGCGGTGGCAGGGTGGGTGCAGCATGGCTCGGTTTGCTGTTTGTCATCAGGCAGAGGAGGGACTTAGTTTCTAGGAGCCATTTTTCTAGTGGAGGGTCCAGCTGTTTAGAGGAAGAGAGATAGGACTCAAGACCAAGGAGTGTGGAGAAGGTCTGACGTTGTCGTGGTAAGTGGGAGAGTGCCTTGATCTGGAAGTCAGGTGGGGTGCAGGGGTCCTGAGCGCAGTGGTGCTCGGCCCCGGCGCGTTGACTGGGTACCAGCAGTTGGGGCATGGCTGCTCGGGTATAGGCTCAGGGAAGCCAGCGGCTGGGTTCAGGGTGGGAGTTTGCCAGATGAGTGCAAGGAAAAGGCACAGGGACAAAGGATCTTAAAGTATTGACAAGAATGTCAGCGCCCTGATGGATAAAAGAGGAGAGTGAAAGAGGAGAGGGCTCGTGAGCCGCGAGCAGTGGGAGCAGTGCCGAGAAGCTGGGGGAAGGGGTCTCCTGCCGCCCTCCCACCCGGCGCCCGCGCCAGACTTGCTTCTCCGCATGGGAGGTCTGAGTGATTCATTTAGGAAGTGGGTCATGACAAGTTCTGCACTGCGATCCTGGGTATGGTGTCTGCAGTGGCATTTAATGGATGTCACTGGAGGTAACAGGTGAGGAACTCAGAGGCCCTGCTGTGGGACAGGTCCCTGGATGCTCCTTTGCCCAGGATGATGAGAGGGGCTCCCGTGCGCCTCCCAGCTGCCCCTGGGATCTCCCGGGGAGCTTCTCACACCCTGCCTCTGAGAATCTGACGTACTCTCTGAGTGTGCTCCGAGCATGGGCATTTTCAAAAAGTTCCCAAGGTGTTCTAGGGTGGAGAATCAAGAGACCATCTGAGGAGCATCAGCGGAGCAGGCTTTCACTTTGTTGTTTGTTTCCTTAAAAGGCTTGTAATAGCAGTAGTCATCTGGGTGTCCAAGAAGATGACTTGGATCCTCCTGGACTTGTATCTGTTGATGGGTCAAACCCCACTGTGGAGGAGGACATCTGTACAATTCTGTCACCCTCATAAGCGGGGTCGGAGTCTGCCAACCGCTCTCCTGCCTTGGCTCTGGGCGCGTGTCAGAACCAGATAGAGACACCCTGGTCTTGGAGTGGCTCTTCAAGTGCCGCCCACCTCTGTCTGCCTCTGAGTATCCAAAGCCCTGAAGAATACGAGCTTGTGATTACTCCGCCTTTACTATAGGCAGGAAAACCACATCAAGGGGCAGACAAGCTATACTGGTAAACATTGGTTTGACTTAACTGTTGCCTAAGCAGCGTGTGTACCGAAGCTCTGCCTGGGTGGGTCAGTGCTAGCAGAGGCTGAATTCATAGACTCTTCCCCCTACACAAGGCCTGCTGGTCTCAGTCACCAAATGCTTATTCACATGTTGTTTGGTCCCCAAATGATAACCTGTGTCTTTTTCACAAGGTTTTCCTCCTAATGTCCTTAATCACTTAAATCCTTTATTGCCTTGGAAATCTGAAATAATTGAGGAGTAGACATGTACTAGTCAGAAATGAAAATACTAGCTTTTGCTCAGTAATAACAGATTAGAAAAATGGAGCTGGCCTCGTGGTCAGAGTGGGCCCTCTGCCACCTCCCCCGTCCAGCCTCGGGACGCACGTCGGGTGTCAGGTCTGCCACGTGTGTCGCCCATAGTCCAGCCTCTCCACCCCTCCCTGAGCACAGCAACCCTTAGTCCACAAGCTTGGGCCAGTGGATGTCAGCTGGCCGGTCTGTCTCCCTTCCACAGTGGGGAATGAATGAGAAATAAAGAGAACGACAGCAGTTTCTTCCCATTATTGCTGTAAGGGAGGGGGTGGTTTTGATGGACATTTTTGGTGATGGACTGAGAGGGAGAGAATAATTTCTGCTCCAGTCTCATCTAAAGTGTTGGTCCGGTGTCCCAAAGAAGCTAAAAACAAACTCAGTCACTTTATTTCAGTGTAAGAGAAGAAATTAGAGACTTTTCCTCCATTAGTCTCATTAACCAAAATGAACTTAACTGAGTTGGGTATGACCTAGCTTGTCTCTCTTGAGTTCTGAAAGGTTTGAATTCTTGTTTTCCTCAGGTTGCTGATATAGAATCTGGCAAACAGATTCAGCTGATCAACCGGAAGTCTCTGCGCTCTCTTACTGCCCAGTTACTAGTCTTGTTGATGTCTTGGGAAGGAACCTCCTATCTTTCTGTTGATGAGCTCAAGAGGCATTACGAAACCACCCACAGTACTCCTCTCAACCCCTGTGAATATGGATTCATGACCTTGACCGAACTTCTGAAGAGTCTGCCTTACTTAGTTGAGGTATGCGTGTTAATGGTTCTTTAGAACCATCGTGTTGAAGACTGTTAACTGGGGGTTTCTGGATTACCTGTTGGTCTAGATTAGAGTGTGTAGAGCTGGAAGGGACCCTAGAGATCTCTAAGACCATTTGGTCTTCATAGATGAGCAAACTGAGGCATAGGGCAGGGAAGGAGCCCCGCCTGAGTGAGTGCCCTGGTCTGCTGACGCTTGGACTAGTGCTGTGTCCTGCACTAGGCCGGATTTTGCTGCTGTTACCTCTTTCTGAATTAGATGGTTTATGTGATGGGATCATTGGAATTTACCACTGAAAAAGGCACCAGGACCAAATGGGTTAACAATTGGATCTTAGCTAAACCCTCAAAGAACAGATACCTCCAACTTTAAAAAAACATTCTAGGCCACCAAAAAAAGGGGGAAAGCTTAACACTTATTTTTATGAAACCAAACTAACTTTAATGCCAAAAACCTAATACAGCCCCTTAAAAGAAAATGATCCTAGATATTAACAAATTCCAGCAATATAAAGGCAGAATGATACACCATTATTATCTAACCATGTGATCGATAGTTAAATAATTAAATGCTATCAAATCAACATTTTCTAGACTCTGTTAATTATTCTGTGACCATTAGTTCTGGATAATGTTAACGGGTGGTCCAGAACAAAAGCCCTTCCATGGCTAGCTAAGGTTGGGAAATACCTCTTCTCTTGAAGATCCCAGTGCATATTAAAGACTCTGAAAAGGTATATGGGAAAGAAATCTGCTTACTTTCTTACCATTAATACATAAGGGTTTATTGTGTTTATTGTGTTTGTTTCTTACTGCTTTTGTTTATTATTAAAGAATGATAAGTGTTGTCCAGCATCGGTATTTCTTGGAAAACCAGTTTGGGAGATGAGGTCTAACGTCTTCAGCGTGCACTGTGTATGCAGTGCGTTCTGCCAGGGTTGACGTCTTTTGTTTGAGATGCAAGTTTCCCAGTTCCATTCCCTACTCACATGAGTCTGCTTAAGATTATAGGCTTCTTTTGGAAGAGATACTCGAATGACTCCCTCCCTCTCTTCCTCAGGTTACTGCCCACTTTCAAATCAACTTTGGGCTTTTTCACCCTCAGCAAGAGGCCCTTATTTCTGAGGGGTGTAGGGCCAGTGTCTTGTGAAGTTGCTAATGCTGCTTTTTCCTTTGGACCAGGTTTTCACTAATGATAAGTCAGAAGACTGCGTAAAGCTCACAAGTCTGTATTTGTTCGCAAAGAATGTGCGGTCTTTACTTCATACTTACCACTACCAGCAGATTTTCCTGCATGAATTTTCCGTGGCCTATACCAAGTATGTTGGAGAAACACTGCAACCCAAGACATACGGCTACAGTAGCGTGGAGGAGCTCCTGGGAGCAATCCCACAGGTGGGTGTTCCCCTCAGCTTCTTGGAGAGTAGCCTGCCTGAAGAGCCACAGGCCAGCTCTCCTGAACAGAAACATAATTGCTGCCAGGATAATAAAATGGCAGATGTTTTGAACTGATCCTTTCAAAACATATTGTTGGCATAAAATAAATGATTTTAGCGTTTCTCATTGATTTTATAAAGCTTCATTAAATCCTTGCATGCCAGATGAGTACATCCCAGAAGCTCCCCTCATAAGGGTGTTGGGTTATGGGAGGGTCAGGACACCTACTGAGCAGGGGACTAGTCAGGGTGGTCAGTGCGGCCGCAGCAACAGGCCCCATGCTCAGCGGGCGCACTGAGGAGGGCTGTGGGCAGGGCCCACTTCCCAGGTGTGGGAGATCCAAGAGTGCAGTTGGCAAGGGTGTGCACAGGGTGAGCACGCGCCAAGGAGGAAAAAGGGCAATCTGGGCAGAGCAGGCAGTGTGAGCAGAGGCAAAGCGGCAAGAAGTAGCGTGGGACGTCGGGGGCATTAACCATGCTAGAGCCTAGCAGAGGAGGGGGAGCCCGTGATGAAGGGCCATGCTCCTCTAGGTGGGGAGCAAGGCTCTGCAATGAGAGCCGGAGCCCCAGGTTTGCATTTGGAAAGCATCGCAGCGGCCGCTGTCGGTGGTGGAGCTGAGAGAGCCGGGGTCGGAGGGGAGGCTTGGCTTGGACCCTGGCCGTTGCAGAGGTCTGGCTCAGTGTGAGATGGAGGTTCTGCGCTGAGGGAAAGTAGTAGAATAGAGGACGTAGTAATGGCACAGGTGAGGAAAGCTTGGAAGCTAACGTCAGGGACGTGGTGACAGAGTGCGTCTGGGAGCCCAGGATCACCCTCTGACTCGGCCGCAGAGGGGACAGCGGCAACACGGGGCAGAGGACTGCGTTCTAGAATTACGATCGTGAGCTTAGTTTAAGGGGTCTGGGAGACGGCTCTTAATTCTTTTAGGTTGTGTTTAGTTTCTGGAAAAAATAGCAAGTGCTGTCATGTGAGAACTATCTTAATTTATATACAAAAACTGGTGTCTGGAAGACAGTCTTTTTGAGAGTCATAAAGAATATTTCTGAAACTGTGTCTCATGATTCTTGGACTACTCAACGTTTTATAAGGGGCATGTTTCTGTCAGCTTCTGTTGCTTCAAAAGCTACAGAGTGTAGAAGCATCGTCCTTGGCATCTGTTTAAGGCAGGCACAGGAGGTCACGCTCTTCCAGAATGTTAGGGCTTGTGTCCCCACCTTTTCCGCTGCTTAACCAGTAGTATGTCTTGTGTGCAGGTGGTCTGGATAAAAGGACATGGTCATAAGAGAATTGTAGTGTTAAAAAATGACATGAAAAGTAAGTAAACACCCATCCCCTCCCCGCCTAAAAAATCATGGTTCTCTCACTGACTTTTCTCTCTGACGGCTGCTCTTTGTCTCCTAGGTCGTCTGAGTTCACTCAGTCTTTCCCCTGCCAGTCACGAGAACTGGCCCTCAGATAGTGAGCGCATCCTGGAGGTGCCTGAACCCACAGCCTCGAAACTCTGGCTTGGAGCAGGTAGCGATGGTAAGAGAGGAAAAGCAAACAAGCCAAAGTGTGTGCGATCCTAGGAGAAACCTCACGCTGGGACGTGTGGAGGAGAGGACGACAGCAGGGCGTTTCACTCATTGAAGCTAAACATTCATACGCTTTTCTGAGCAGTGTTGGGATTTGGTTAGGAACAGCCGGCTGCGTTCTGATAGCATCATGTGGTTGACTGGCTGAGGTCCTTGAAGGATATTGGCAACCCCTAATGATCTTATCCCAGTTAAGGTGCTAGAGAAAAAAATGATTCTGACACTTGTTAAAATGGTAATTCAAGACTCTTGCTGCCGAGAGCACTCACCTCCTAACACAAGGACTAGTGGGGATTTACATCCAAGGGGCAGAGTGAGGGGTCCGTGGATGGAAAATGACTAAGGAGCCATCCAGGGTGGGGGCATCCGTGCTGACCTGGCCTAACAGGACTCGGCTAAAGGCAGGCCACAGGCTTAGATAGCAAGGGTGGGGCGAGGAATGCCAGCAGGTTAAGAGTGATCAGATATCAAGGCGGGGGGATTCTCACTAAACTGACTCAAGATTCTTGCTAAGACTAGACTCAGTGGCACAGGACAGGCATGGGCGGTCAAGGTCAGGGCCTAGTGTACAGGAGGGCTCAGAGGAGCCTGGCTAAATCTGGTTAAGTCACACAGATTTTATGTCAGACCATCTCTGTAGTAGACAGAAATCAGCTCTCTTGAATTTTATAGCAGTTTTAACTTCACTGAAGGACTTTTGAATTCATCACTCTGTGTGAGAATTTTATCATCATACCACTCTGCAAGATAGAAGTGTCACCGTACCCTGCGTTTGTAGGGTAACTCGGTTATGCATTTGGCATTGTGTAAAGCACCTTCCTGTGAATCTTCTTAAGCCGCCCCTGCAGCCTTCAGCAGTGGGGACCTCCATTCCGCAAGTGAGCAACTGGAATGCCGGGAGGCGAATAGCTTACCCACAGCCACTCACCCAGGAAGTGAGGGAACCGGGACCCAAGCCTTCTAATTCTGAGCTTCTGCTTGTCGATAACTACTTTATACCCCTTCTCCGGCTGTTTCCTCTCTTTGGAAGCCAACTGCAGAACCCTTTTTCTCAGCTGGGGGCTTTTCTGGGACTGGTGTTCCTAAGAACACAAATCTTCAGGAGATACTGGCTTGTGGCATTTTATTTACCAAGAATCTTTCTGTTAATGGCTTTTTTTTTTTTTTTTTTTTTTTTTTTAACCTTGAGTACTTCCTGGCATTTTTAGTCTTCAGGGTGCAGAAAGATAACCTCAGGCCCAGACTCGGTGTTTGCACTCGTGGCAGACGCTGCAGAGGTCGTGTAGAGTCACGGCTGCCTTCTCTGTCCAGGGCCCAGTCAGACGGAGCAGGAGCTTCTCCGCCTGACCAGTGACTCCCCCGTCGACCTCTTGTGCGCGCCTGTGCCCTCATGCTTGCCGTCCCCTCAGCTGAGACCAGACCCTGTCGTCCTCCAATCTGCCGATCTCATTCAGTTTGAGGAACACCCTCAAGAACCTTCTGGTAGGTGACACTATGTTCTTGTGGGAGTTTTCTTTGTGGGTTTAAAAAATAAATCCATGATGCCAATATATTAAATGTTTGATGGAGATAGGGACAGACTGTACCTTGTCAGGTGTAAAAATACCTGTGCTGATATTCGGGACCTTTCCTGCTGGGGGTCCTGCAAAATTGCATTCACGGCTGCGGTTGCCCGGGGAGCATCAGGCGGGGGTAACATGGGGTCCTAGGGGGCGCTGCCGGGCTGCGGAAGGGTTTGCAGAGGGTGTGAAGGGCCTCCAGCCTTGTCAAAGGTTAAGCTACTCTGACGCACATACCATCTCTGGTTGGGGCCAGGGGTCCTGGGGCTTTATGAAAGGACGAGTGGAGGGGAGGCATCTGCCGCTGGAGCCCTGGACTCTGCCCAGTGATCTGAGGACGGAGAGGCCCAGCTGACCACGAGAGTCCCACCTGAGTGCTGACGTTGCCGACCCTGTGCTTGGGGCTGCCATCACAGCTCTGCGTTGGGCCCCTGCTCCTCTCCCGCTCCATAAGTGAGGTGACTAAGGCTTAGCTTGTGTCTTAACTGGAGATGCAGCTGGCCCCAGGCTACTGGGCTGGGAAGTGGAAGAGCTGGGATTTGAACCCAGGGTCTCTTGTCTTTCTGTGGGGTCGCCTGGCCTCCTGAGAGGATAGGCCACCTGCCCCGTAGAGGTCCTTCCCTGCTCCTCGTCACCCGTTGTGATCCGGCTCCTCCCACTGCTGGTTAGTGTGTTCCAGGAGATCACCAGGAACAGCCCCACTGGCTGCTGGCTTGGTTTTCACCATCCTTAGTCATCTTAGGCAGCATTGGGCACCGTTCCCAGTGAAGGAACTAAGGCCGTTTACCTGGAAAATAGGAGTTGGGGGAAATATAACTGCCTTCTGGTACAAGAACTATCCTGTGCAAGTAGGTATTCTGGAGTGTTCCTTTGGAATGCCAACTAGAGTTGGTGGCAGATTGATTTTAGCTCTTCCATGGGATTGTGGCTTTTGTTCATTTAGTATACGCGAGTTCAACCATATGCACGTAACGAGAGAGAAAAATAACTTGAATAGTGTGGGCAGTTCTGTCAGCCTCAGTGAGTGTCAGCCTAGGAAGGGAGCCGGGCTCCGCTGTCCCCTCTGTCACTCACTTGCCTTTGGTAGCAAGAGCCCCTTGCCATATGCAGTGGGAGTCTAAGGTCTAATGACACATCTTTTTCTAGCAACATGTGACTCTGTATATGCAGCGGGTAACTTACCTGTGGCCCATCCGAAGAACCGAAGAAATAGGGTATAAAACACTGCAGGAAAGCTGGCCGTGTCTGAATCCCTGGGTGTCTGGAGGGTAATTTTGATTCTGTGATTCTGCCCTTACCCTAGATCCAGGAGGAGTGGGATGGGCCAGGGGCTCTCTGACACCCAGGCCTCTCCTGGCTCAGAAAGTCTTTAAGTCATGTTTGGCTTACGGGGCCTTGAGTACCTGACAGAATGAATGGGCAGAGAATCCAAAGTGGAAAAAAAAATTTTTTTAAACCATTGCCCATTGATTTATAGCCCAAAATAGATTTTTACAACTTTATAATCCAGGGGAGAGGTGAGATATAGTTTGTAAATATTTATGTGACACATCACACTGGCCACACAGCTAATAGGCGTGACATTTGGGGGCTTATAT
>RJWJ010011631.1:0-43955 GCA_004363605.1 Indri indri | reverse complement strand
ATAAAAAAGGAAAAAAAAAAACCCTCTAACAATGTATGACAATAAAAGACCTGGGTA
This sequence comes from Indri indri, assembly GCA_004363605.1. Classification (NCBI taxonomy): domain Eukaryota; kingdom Metazoa; phylum Chordata; class Mammalia; order Primates; family Indriidae; genus Indri; species Indri indri. The sequence goes on along the minus strand of RJWJ010011631.1, from coordinate 43,898 downwards.
AAATGCAAGTGACTAAAACTATGTGTAAAATAAATAAGAAGAACTAAATGTTTAGAAAATACTTTCAAATAATTTCTCACCTCTAGTAAATTTTCATGTTATCTGGTGAATATTTTTAGAGGAACAACATTTTAATTTTCAAAACAATGACAAGTTTCAGATAAAGTATATGGGTTACCCATGGCAAGAAATGGTTTAATGGCAATTAAACTATATGGAACCAAACATATTATTGACTCAAAATCCTAACTAATTCTAATAGCCTTGACAATTGCAATACACCTGGAGAGGGAAAAAAAAGGCCACTTACTAAATTCTCTCTATAATCCATTTAATAAAAGATAGAATGGTTGGCACTGGCTTAACCTATTAAATTAGTCCTAATTATTAAATATTATTTTCATAAAGAATTATATGTTTTATATGTTAGGCTGGGATTTTTTTTTTAGAGTAACTCTATTAAAACTGATAAAAAGTAATTATAATTTCCATTCATCTGTCCAACACTTACTAAGTCAGGCTGAGTCACAGGCCTAGAGGCTAGGAAGATGAATAAGGCAGAACCCTTGCCCACAAAGCTGGAGTGGAGACATACAAGGCCCGGGAAGAGCACAAGAAATAGTTCAGACTTAAAGCATATAGAGCTGGCCAGCAGTTATCCCAGAAATCAACAAACTGGAGCATGGTCCAAAGGCACACTGAAATCAAGATATTAGCCAGAATAGAAGAAAAACAAAAAAACAACAGATATGTGAGTATGTCATTAGTAGATTCAATTCAACTCCGGTATCTATAATATCCTCAAAATAAATACAGGACAGATGATTGGCAATGATCTAAAATAAAGTAGCAGAAGTCATTCACTTTTTTAAAACATTTATTGAACTACAAAAAGCTCAAAGTCCAATAGAGAGAGAAAGTCAACAAACAATGAATATGGCATGATGACTGCACTAATAGATATGTGGACTTTGGTACAAAAGGAGTCTAAAAGAGGAGATGAGCAAAGAAGTTTGGGTGGGTTGGGAAAGCTTCTCAAAGATGACCAAACTCCATCCTGAAGCATGAAGAGGAGTTCACCAGTCAAACTGAGTGGGAAGCTATTCAGGCAGAGGGAATAACATGCACGAATACAATGGATTATGAAAACATGGGGTGCAAATAATTGGTGCTCAGGAACTAGTCACAGGGAAAGTGGAATTTAAGGGCAAGAAACTCAAAACCCTGGGAGCAAACCACAAACTCAGGACCTGAGGAACTGAGGTACCAGGGTCAGACCAGGACTGAGATCAAATGCAAGCCTGTTCTAAACTAGTGAGTCACCACATAGCTCCTCAGCTCCTAACATCCTTTGTGGTTAGGGTCCAAAATCTGAGTCCATTAAGGACAGTCAGTTGTCAAGGTCAGAGGTCAAGCTGCAATGTCAGGTAGGTCATTAAATATATTTCAATAAGAACTAAACTAGCTATATTTTAATAAGAACTTTATAGACTTAAGGAAGGTCTATAAAGAACCAGTGGAACACATGATCAAGTTAAAGACAAGTGAAGCTGACTACAACCTACCCAATAACTATGAGAAATCTAGGATTTTTGGTAACATGTCAAGCAGGCATTTGTTCTACTCAGTGTTACGTGGCATTTACTGAAACAATTTTTCATAAAATCTAGAAGCAATGTATACTGAAGGCTTGCTATATAAAAATTCTTGTGTTAAGCTTAGGGAATAACAGGAATGATAAAGAATGATCCTTACCCTCAAGAAGTTTATAGACAAATTAAGGAAATAAAGCAGCTACCTAAAAATGTATACAAATACACAAAGTAGAAAGAGTGTCAGAGAGGTCCTTTCTTTTATTCACTAATGTATGTTTTCTAGTTTATCCTGTGTTATATTCATGAAAGATTTATAATAATAAATATACTAATAAGTGGAGGAAAAGACCATTATGGAATCTGAGCTAATGGTGGGAATGAAGCAAATCCTCTGATAAAGTCAATTCTAAAACTCTAAGTCTATAGGGTTTGGATCCTAACACACACAATCAATATCCTGTATCATTCAAATTACTCAAAGCCCTCAGTATACGAGATGTCAACAAATATTCAGACCATGTGAATTTACCTATTATGGAGCAGGAGTTAAAAATACTCTTCTTCAAAATTTGATGAGTGTATGAATAAGAAATATCTGCTGTCAACTCTATACAAATACCAAAAGGATTCATAAATTTTAGTGACAATTGTTTTGGATGGGGTTTTCAGCTAATTAACTTATTACATCCATAAAAATTGTGGACATTTTTACTACCTTTGACAGTTTAAGTTTTCCTTTTTTCATTCTAAAATATGTTTGTAAAATAAAATTTCCAAGGAGAGGTTTTGCTTTGCTGTATTATTAGCAATTCATTTAGAGTATCAAAACATTTTATATTTATTTTCTTTTATGCGTCCACTTATAAAATGGTAATTCTATACCTTTGATGCAAGAAAATTACTTTTTAAACTTTTAGTTAAAATGAGCCATAGTTGAAAAAACTATTAAAAACTATAGCAAGAAGATAAGACATAAAGTTAAATACCGCTTTAAGTAATGAAAACACTCAGCTTTTACAATGTCTGAGGTTTAAATAGTCTGTGTAAGCTCTAGTGGAAAGAACACAGATATTGCAGTAAGTCAGGCCTTGGTTTAAACTACCCAACTGACACTTGTCACTTACCAGTTATTCAAGTACATCTGTCTAAGCTACAATAAAGTGAGCACATGCTGTGGAATCCAACCATCTTGATTTCAAATCCCCAAGCTGTCACTTACCAGAAATGTATCACAGGGCACATTAGTAAGCCTCAGTTTCCCTCTCCTAGAATGTTTCCCTGGCTTAAAAAATTGAGATGATAAGAACTACTTTCCAGAGCTGCTTTAAGGAGTAAGTGGTATAAAAGTATATGTACTCAATAAATTCTAGGTCTATTCCTCACTCCTTCTCCAAAGGATTCTCCTAAACTACAGTTTACTCATAGCAATATTAATTTAGTTCCTATAGTCAGTGTTAGAAAAGTATTTAGTAAGTATTTTTAATACAACTTGGAAGAAGGAAATAAACATATATGAGATCTTATAGAAATAACAAAGTCTACACAAAATATTTTTGAAAAAATCATAAAATGACAAAATACATGAATGAAAAGATGATCTATGATGCTCTAAAACAGGAATATACTTGAGAAGAAAAATCATGACTTTCCCTCATCTTAAAGTTCTAGGATGGCAGATATCATGTCTATTTCAGTCACCTGATGTCTTCGTAACACCTAGCACAGTACTAAGTACATAGTAGATGGTCAATTAATATTGTATGTAAAAGTGAATAAATGAATGAATGTGCTCTTTCCCCTTCAAAAATTAAGGGGCTTCATTCTCAGGAAATCATGTTTTTTTTACTCATTTGAAAACCTCTGCAATTTCTATCATTTAAAGAAAAACAGGTTCCCTCAAATTTCTAAGCTGCTACATAGTCCCAAGATCTTGTGATGGGCGTTATTTCAAGGCCTTTCATACATGAAAATATTATCGTGGCTTCTCTAATCTGAAAAATTACAATAACATTAACCTATGTTGAAGTCATATTTTGCAACCTTTGCAGCTCTTCCCTGTTTGCTCATGTACTAACCCTTTTTATTGGGTGTCCTTATTTGTCCTCATTTTCTGCCTTTCATGATTCAAGGTCCAGCCCCATCTGACTTCCTGAGAGAATATCCCTTCTGACCAATTTTGACAAAACTAATGGCTCCTAACAGAATAGTGAAGCTATACCCCAGTGATAAAGGGAGTGATATGATTTAACTGTCTCTTCTATTACACCGTACACTGTGACCCAAGAACAAACTTATTCATCTCTACATTCCAGGCACTTAACACAGTGGTTGGCACATAGTAATGTTCAGAAAATGTTTACTGAATCAAGTTGAATTCTACTCCAAATTATCTTTCTTTTTTGTTACAAAAATACTTAGAAACAGCTGATGGTAAAAGCAATTTTCAGGAAATATGTTTAAAATCAAAAGAAGCTCCTTTTATTAAAAGATACAAAAGAGCAATTAAATATTTTTCAGATTGTATATATTTTAAATAAAAAGGCTCTTGGACACACGTTCTTGTTACCAGCCAAATTTGCCAGTAAGGTAAGTGACGTTATTGGTAGGTTAGAGCATGAATGGTATATATAGTAATGTATCAACATTAAATATTAACATATTTCAGTGTGATTTATTTAAATTGGGCTTTGTTAAAAAATCTGATTTAGGACTTCTTGCACCATATTTTTTTCCAGAAACTATGTTTAGAATTTCATTTACAAAAGCAGTGAAACTGGAGTTTATTCATCAACTCATGAGAGTCAGCAGTGCTGGGTTCACCATGCTGTAATAAAAGAATGAGAGAGTGGATACCTACTCAGCAAAGGTGTTGCAGCATTAATGATAGGGAAACTGACCTGAGAAAAACACCTGAAACCCACAACATAATCTGTAGAATGAAGTAGGCAACGTGATGTTGGGTCAGGCTGCCAGACAATACAATGCACTCTATTTAAGAATTATCATACCCTGCTGTATAACTTCTTTATATTTTGCTATACATACAGAAGGGCAGGTCTCCTTTCTCAATTATCCTTAAGGAGGTTGCAACCTTGTTAATGATAGGTGTCAAGATCTCCAAAAGAGATGGACTTTACTCACTGGAAAATGTTGAGACTTTCCGGGATCACTCTGGCCAAGTTCTTAAACTTGAGAAGGTGGTGATTAAAAGTTAGCAAGTGGCTCTGTAGTAGTGAGATGTGGAGTAAAGAAAAATTGCTAACCTAAACTGCAGGCAACACCAAATGCTAACTTCACCAAATTACAGAACACAAGACTGCTTAGTATAAGACTCATCACCCCACTAAGAATAGGAATTACTTGGACTTAGAAAAAACTTCGAATTTTCACTTAAACACTATACTAGTACATTTTATATTCAGCAATATTTCTTAGTATTTAAATAAAACTCCAAATGTAAGCATGTAGAGTCCAGGAAAAGAATTTCTGGAATGCCCTGTCTGAATAGTTCATATCCTGCAAATACCTACATCCAAAAAAAAAGCCTGGAAGAAAGCTGCAAATGTTACTAATTTACCAGTACTAAACCACCCCAAAATATAGTTTTAACAATGCAAAATAATATATGACATAAGGTATGATTCACGAAAAACAGACTAAAATACCTCTAAATTTCCTTGGACAAGAACATCAGGTGGCTGAAGGTAAGCAGAAGTGACCCTGATTCTGTGGTATTAAGGCAGTTCAGGTGAGTGACAGGAAGACCGTTATATATCACACAAACACTACCAGGGAAAGCTCATCTTTGTTACAAATCCCTAAAGATGGTTGGAGATTGCTGGGCTTCCTCAGCAGCACCTACAGGGACTAACAACTTTCAGAGAGACCCCCACTACCCGCCTTGAACAGTCAGGCACCATTCCAGCAGCCCCTGGCTGTGCTCAAGCAAAGAATTTTAGGAATGGGGAAAGGAATGGCATATTCCCTAAAGAGGTTAGTGTGGAATGGGAGTGGAGGGGGGAGGAAAACAGGGCACCCTTCACATCCCTGTCAATCAACTATTATTAACTATTATGCTGATGGAATGGAATCTAACTTTATACTGGCTAAGGCTGGCTTTCCTCCAGGTTCAACACTATTGCCAAAAAAGAGACTGTGGTTTTATTAAGTGATCTAGCCTTTACTCCCAAAAAGATCTCTCTGTTAATGCAATAGGGAGAGTCTCAATATAATAGTCTCTGGTATACATGTACTCTGTAATGAATAAAACCTTCCACAATACCAGTACACTTAAAGTAGTAATTTCAGGTTTTAAAACAAAGGGTAGGGGAAGTCAAATCAATGGAAAACTTGAGCAAATCAAAGGTCTTGATATGCGCTGTATGGTAAAATTAACCTAAGTAGAGCAGGGAAAAAAAATAGTGATTTAAATACTGCCTGTTGCTGCATTCAACTCATTATTCCTGTGGGAACTCTGATTTGCATGCATAAAGGTATGGCCGATCATATGAGGCAGCAAACACTAACTCACATCACTAATCATATTTATAATTCAGAAAGCCTCCCACATGTGCTTATAAAATTCAAAATACCAATTTTAATATCTTGTAAGTTCTTTCCATAAGGTACAAAAATGCAATGCATGTAAGTAAGAAAAAGTTCTTTTTATTTACATCAGTGTGTATATATATATGCATGTATATATGTATATTGTATATATAAAATGACTATCCATAACTATGTATTAATATATATCCTGTCTCATTCCAAAATACTTACAATTGGCTTTAAAATAATATTCTTTTTGCCAAATATAATAGTCGACAATAACTGAAGATATTCATTAGGTGCTAATTACATGCCAGGTACTGTGCTAAGAGTTTCACAAACATTACCTAATGTGACCTTTAAAGCAACCCAGTGAAATAAGTAATATGTCCCCACTTATAGATGAGGACACCAAGTCTTAAAAAATGTCTAGCAGCTTTGGTCCCCCACTGCACTGTAAGGGGTTTCATAATTGTACTACCCTGCAAGAGTGTTCTCTGGTTCTTCAATCCTTTGGTTAAGACACTTTGATTAAGACTTATCCACCTATGAGATTACAGAGATGAATCTCAAACTTCACCTGTTCAAAACAGAGCTCCAGACATGGGCTAATTTTATAATTTTTAAAGGCAATGGATGTGAATTCTTCAAATCTCAGAAAAGTAAGTTTACAATGAACCTGTTAAAATTGGAAGGTGAGTGTTGTAACAACTTTAAAAAAGGTATGATCCAATATGGGTTTACTAAAAGTAGTATTTTTATCGTTGATGGAATTATTAGATTGGCAGTTTAAAAAATGTGAACTTTGCTCAGTCTGAACTTAATTACACATTTGAAGAAAACTTTCATAATATTCTTGAGGTCAAAATGGAGAAATATGAAAGAAATAATATGAGAGGTACATTCATAACAGGTTGAACAACCACACCCAAAGAGTGTTGATTAATGAAAGATGTTAACTTGAAAAGAGGTCTCAAGCTGTACGTGTGCCACAGGGCTACTTTAACCAGATTGAAGAGAAACATGCAAGGCGTGTTTACCAAACCTGTGGATGACATAGCTAACAAGGATCAGGTGATCCTCTCAATGGCTGAGTTTGGATTCCAGAAATCATCTTTCTGAGGAATCCCTGAAATAATTAGAGATGTCTAACCAGGAGAAAAACGACAGGGAAAGGTAGATATGAAAGATCATGGCTAGAATTATGGAAGATTTAACATCAAAGTAGCTTGTGCAGAAAAGATCTGAGATCTTGATAAAATTAAGAATGCTTCACTTCTCTTCTACCACTGTCACTCTAGTGCTAATATGTTTTACTTAAGTATTGCTGGCCTCCTCCATGTCCACTAGTTTCCCCATTTCTTCTCTTCCATTTACCAACCCATTCTCTAAAAAAGAACATAAACCATCTTTTGTTATCTGTAACCATAATGACCTCCTCTACCATTTCAGCATACAATTATGGTCATATTTAAATTTTTACTTTAAATAGAGCTGGCTAGAGCTCTTGCTTACCCCAGGAATACAGTCTACACACCATCCCACAAGGAGCAGTGGCAAGGCTTGATTAGTCTGCTTCCAAGGCTACTGGTCTTTTATCATCCAGCAATGTTAGTCCCCTCTGCAATGGTATCATCATGACTCACTGTTCAAGCCACAGTGGTTCGATGATGCTGTTTCCTATCACGCCCAGCTCAGTCAAAGGTGCTCTACCTCTGTGGTTTAAACTACTATCACCAGCCACTCTTCATTAGGGTACAAACTACACTGATGACAGCATATACACAATTCTATCATCAGCATGAGCTCAAAAGCTCTTCTCATATCGGTTCCTAGCTGGAGTTCGCCTTTCTGTCCTCAAGGTAATTTTATTTCAGGTATTTCACTGCCCTTTCCTGAGGCTGGGATTCAGTCAGTGCCACATAGCTTTACTCCAGCAAAGACCAAGTATTAGTTCTTTCTTTCCCAGAAGGCCCTGGGCATCTTAGGCAAATGAATCTCCTCCTCCAGGACCAGCAGAATACAAGGCATTTGCAGGGAGTGGCAAACTTCCATTAACGAAGTCAGGAAATTTTCTGATCTAAGACAATGGCTGTATACCTGCTCTACATTTGTTTAACTAAGAAAGTTAAATTAATATTAAGTACAGAAAATGAGCCTTTCTATACTTAAAGACCTGCTTTACCTTCCCCAAACCCCAAAAAACTAAAAATCAAATTCTACCAAGTCAGTATTGAAAATTCTTTAAATAGTTGCTCATTGCATATAAGATAAAAATCCAAACATCTTCCCATGATAATCAAGAAAATATGTATCATATGGTTCCCTCCTACCTCTCCAGCCACATCATGTGGCTCCTCTTATGTCCCTCACATACTAGGCCCATCTGCCGCCTTCTTTGACGAACACATAACAGAACCCAACTTTCCCCTACCTCAGGGCCTTTGCACACATACACTGGTCTCCCGTGCCCTACTGCTGTCTGAGTAGCCCCCCTCCTTACTCACTCTTCAGCTTAAAACTCACCTCTTCTAAATATTCAGTGTAAACTAAGGCCCTGATGTTCTCTTTAATCATTATATGTGTGCTTATATTTTTAATGTCTTCTCCTATACTAGATTGTAAGCTCTATAAGGACAGAGCCATGTCTGTTTTGTTCACTGCTGAGAAGAAAACTTAGTGCCTCACACATAATAAGCCTCAAGAAATATTTTATTAAATAATTAGAGGAATAACTAGAAACACCCATCAACTGAACCACCAGCTTTATTGTGTTAGAAGAAATCTTCATTGTATACCACACATTTTACAAAAAGGATTCCTAACTTAGGAAGAAACATCAACTGCATGACCTTTCCTAGTTCTAGAAATATTATAATACTTTAGAAGACATAAGCTGCTGTATGGATTCTCAGAAGAGAAGGTTATTATGATCTGGGAAGTTAGCAAAGGAAATGTTTGACTTGAAATGGCACAAGACAGGGAACTTCCGAGATGTGAAAATGCGCAAAAGGGAAGTAAAAAGGCAAATGAGAACATCTTGCATGAGATCAACTTGACTTCATATGAGAGAGGTATGGATTAACAGGTTAAGCAGACATGGTAGAGTCAGTTGATAAAAGGTTACAACTAACTTCTAATTTCTCTCTTAGTCATTGGAGTGATAAAATTAGGGAGCTTCATTTGGCTATGCTGAATATGTTAGAGGGAGAAATAGCTAGAGGCAAAGGGCCAGTAAGGGTCTACTAATGTACCATAACAACTGTGAAGCTTGAAGTAGACACAGCAATGATATTCTACATATTTAACAATTATATAAATTGGCACATTGCAGAAAGGCTTCAGTTCCCACAGGAAACAGCAGAGAGCTGGCAAAGGACTACAGTAGTATCAGGGGCATAGTTTCAGGGGCCCAGATGGGTACTCAGCATTTGCTGGGGTGCCAGAACTGCCAGAAGGGTACCATCTTTCCTGTGGGAGCCTGAGCCCCCACTGGCCTGGGAGAAAAGCTTCACAGGAAGATGGAGGCTGAGATGCAGGAGCTAAGACAGGCTGGACAGCCAGCTGACGGTGTGTTAGGCAGCAGGGTATAATGAAGCTGTTAGGATAGATGGAATATAGGGACTCAGTGAACTTGGGAAAAGGGCTATTTCTCAAACTTGTACAAAAGCATTTTAATATTTTAGCAACCAGTATAATCATATCTGTAAGTACTGGGTGAATATCAGTCCCAGGTGAAGAAAGGCTAGATGAGATGAAGACCAGTAGGAAGAGAGAAGCCAGGATCAAACCAAGAGAGAAATCTTAAAGTAAAAAACTAAGATAACAGAGGACAGACTATGAGCAACAAAGAAGATTTCAAGTCTGAAGAACTGAATGAGGGAGAGTGTTATATTAACAACAGAGATAAGGCATTTTAGAAAAAGAATAAATTTGAGTACAGTGGTGTATGAGAGATATGAGTTTTTAAACTGTTGAATTGAAAACTTCATTGCCATACTTATTTGTAAATATTCTTAAAGGCAGTTAAAAATACAAATCTTAAGCTCAGACCAGAAATCAAAGTTGCACACACTGGGAAAAATCAAGCAAATATCAGTATAAATGTAATAGCTGTAGATAAGCTCTTTAAGTCAGTAAACATTACAATGAATGCTGGATGAATGTACATACAGACAGCTTTCTTTTAGGAAAAAGTAAATTATCATTAAATTAAAACTTAGGGTGTTATATAATATAGTAAATAAATCATTCCAAAAAAGCTAAGATTCATTTTAAAGAGTGACCCTCAATCCAAGATACATGCCAGACTAATGTGGGTAACTGTTAAAAATATACTTATGCTTGACCGATTAAACAAGAACCACTGAGTTAAAACATAAAATGATATTGAGGAAGAGCAAATATAAAGTCAAAACTCATAAGCTAAAAAAAATTACAATTTGAATAACCTTCAATGAAGAAGTACAATAAATATCTACACAATGAAAACAGTTTAAACATAGAAGAGTCAAAACTTAAAAAATTATGCATATATTTTAATTATACAATTAACTCTTTAATTGTTCAATAGTATACCATAAACATTTTAAAGATTAACTTTTTAAAATGTTTTTATAAAAATTTTTTTTTATAAAAATTAAAATGTCTTTGAGATTGTTTTTTATCTAGTTTTACTGAAGTTTCTTATGGTAGAAACATATGTTAATGAAAAGTTGAGGAAAAAATTGACATTTCAATTTATGCTAAGAAGCACATATCACTATTTCACTAGATCTAAAGAAAAATAAGTTATTGCATGTATTTCAGCAGAAGGAAAACTCAGGAAAAATTCCTAGTTTAATATTTCTAGCTCACCTAAAGATATTATTTCCATTTACTAAAGATATAATTATAGATATTTGAAATAAAATTTAAACATTATGACTTGGAGTAAAAAAAGTCCCATTTGGAGTGTTTTTAATTACAGTTGATATTCATTAATAACCCATCTCTGGGTTACAGTAACCGCTAGATATTACATAGCCTAAGAAGGTAATTCAGAAGATATGTCCAGAAGACCCTAGAAGAAGTATTAGATAAGAAGGTACAGCTGAAATCTCAAAAAAAAAAAAAAAAAAAAAAACCCAGCACCCATTTACAGAAGATATGCTGCTAAAACTCTAAACTTCATATGAATTTTGCATGAAAGAAACTTAACAACCAAAGGATCAATATAAAAGACTGGTTCTAAAAATATCTTGGAATGCTAAAAATGTCTAAGGATAGCAAATCAAGCTTGGCCCCTCAAAATGAAGCTGCTAATTATATGTAAACTTTGTTTTCTTTTTCTGATTATCAAAGTAATGATACAATAATATCTTGTTATATAAAACTGATATACACAGAGATATGTAAACCAACACCGAAATCTACCCCTACTTTTAACATTTTAGCATGTCTCTTTCTGTTGTTCCTTTTCATGGAAAGTTGAGATTTTACATATACAATTTATATATAATATTTTATATATATAAATAAAGATATATATAATATTAACATATTCTATATACTATTTACCCCTCTATAATAACCTAAGCATTTTCCATGTCATTAAGAAACTCTTCGACATAATTTTTAAAACTATATAATACTTTACCTCATGAAATAACAATTTAAGCATTACTTCTAAAAATAATTTCGAATAATACTTCAGAGGACCGTATTTGTGCATAAACCTCTATCTGTATTTCCGACTAGTTTCTTATGATTAGAGTCTTAAAAGAGGCATCATTAGGTAAAAAACAAAACAACTGGTATGCACACTATAAAGGTCCTGATATATAAAACTGCCATGCAAAATGAGGTGCCAATTTATACTTCCATGACTACTGTGTATGAAAGCATAAATGTTACCAATGTAATCAATAAAACTAATACAATGTTATCAATGTAAAACATTCTCAGTAGTTTCAATCTCCTTTAATATTGTGGGTGAAACATGATATTTTATTGTTTTAATGTGTATTTCATTGATTTCAAATCAGGATGAGCATTTCTTCTTTTTTCTTATTTTTAAAGCTTTATAAAGATAGGTTTGTTGTGTAAACTATTAACTCCTGAGGTTAAATTTTTTTAAAAATTTATAATCAGTCACTGAAAAATAAAACTATTATTTTCTTTATATTTAAAGACCAAGAGGTAATACATCAAATATGCCATAAAAACCAAGGCTGATGGCATGCTGTATAATAAGATAATTAAGTTATTGTGCTAATTAATACAACTGGGAATCATTCTAGGTTTTCAAGTTTACTAATGTGATTCTAAAAAATATTCAGTGGTTGGAAAAACCAGACTTATAATGTAAACTGATATATAATATTTTAAAACATTGAATTAGTTAATAATAATATCTAAAGAATTAAAGTAAAATTCTATCTCTGCCACAAGTACCAAATAAATAAAATTTTTAAAAAACTGTGTACTGTTAAGCAAATTATTATGCTATATAACTTGTAAGATATATTAGCAAATCTCTCTCTCTGGACTATTTTTTGTCCTACATTTACATCTTGCTGACAGATATTTTAAATCCAAAGGTTCACTCCTGATTTCACATTTTTAAAGTATCCAGAAACCTCCACATAGTCTTTGTGTGCAATAGATGAGTTATTCAAATGACTTTTAAGATCAGTTGTACCCTTTAGATTCTATGACTTAGCAAGATATAATTAAACTTAATTAACAAACTCTAAGTCCTCATTCTTTGATATATGAGGGGGAAATCTTGATTCCTACATTAGAGGTTGTTATGAGTATTATAGAACCTAACGCATAACATACAGAGGTGTTCAATAAATGGCATTCTCTCTCTAACTTCCAGCTCTTCCCCTCTTCTCCCTACCAGCGTGTTCTTGTTGACCTATGAAACAATCTGTAATCAAATGTTGATAAATATGATATAATTACATATTTATCTATCATCAAACATCTTTATACCATTTTAATGGTTGAATGTAATCTGCCAAACTATAGGATCATATCAAAGGATCCTTTTCTAACTCAATATTTAAAAAAAAAGACCCAATGAATTACAGAGTGCTTTTTGCAAGAGTGATTAAAATAGTTAATATGCATTAACAAACCTCAGAAAAATCACAGAAGTCAACTATATCATTCTATATCTGTGGTTCTAGATCTTCATTATGCATCAGAACTATCTGGGGAAATTAAAAAATCATTATAGATACCTTAGCTCCAACCCTGAAGATTTTTACTAAATAGGTATGGGGTGGAGTGGAAGCAATGGTATTTTTTAAACATCTCCAGATGATTCTAATGTGCACCCACAATTGAGAACCACGGATCTATATATTAAGAAGAAATGTTACAGAGAAGTAGAGTGACTTATAAAAATTTACTAAAGAAGCCAGTGAAGAAGCTGAGATTAGAATTCGAGCTTCCATTTTTAGGATTTATGGGAAAATCTCATAGAGTCAAAAGTTGTTTGAATGTCTGATATTTTATAACCTGGAAATATTTAAATACATTATTGAGGCAGCCACCACATTTAATTCACATTTAACCTTATATAAAATGCTGATAGTTAATAAATGGTCACCCTTACTATTGCCATAAATGGTCCTTCCATCACACTAGCTTAATTTTATTATAAAACTAATGTTTCCTTTGCTTCTTACTCTGAAAAAAAGAAAACAAAAAAACTTCAAAGTCTAATGTAAAAAGTAGCAATTACCTTTTGCCATATATAAAAAGAAATATGTCTTAATAACTAATCTATTCTATACAAAAATGAACAGAGAGTAGAAAAAAAAAATTGTGAATAGAATCACTGCCTTAGGTGGTGGGCAAAGAGTTTCCAAAGCAAAGTACTCTCTCGCTCTGTCCTGGTTAAAACCTGTTTGTCTGGGGATTGGCTCGGCTGCTCTGGTTCCAGCTTCCAAGCCTTCCAAGGTGCTGACATGACCTCGGTCATCTCTTTGCTAGAGCTGGATCCAACTAACAAAATCCAACACATGCAAGCACTTGTTTCTCCATTATCCAGTGCCTTCAAGGGCAGCAGAGATTCAGGGAGTCAGTTACCTCTTCTAGTCTTCCCTTGACAGTTTTTATCCTCAATCCTTAAACATTGTCCAGAGGTTATCAGGCAGATGGACATCAATGATCAGCAGATGAACTGACCAAATGAAGAAAAACAAAATATAAATCCAATTAAATAAGAGATAGTCAAATTATAGAATTTTATGAAAAGCATCTAGTAAACGAACCAAGTTTACTCACATACTGACAGATCTAAAGACTTATTTAGTTGGAAACCCTACATGAGGAAAGTCAATCTTCTTTCCTTCCTTCCTCCCTTCGTCTTTCATTTCATTTGCAAAGATAATTAAACAGATTGAAGGAGAAAAATATCTTAAATATTACTATTAGATGCAAATATTATACACACGCTCCCTGAAAGTTGATTGTCTACGTCCACATGAAGAATAGAGATGCTATTCAAAAACCACATCTCACCCACTTTGCCCTTATAAGCTGTATCAGCTATAACTTGAGCACATTATCCTTAAAATTTTGCACTTATCAATAATTTGTTAGAACAAACTCAGGTCAAGAGCAACATGGGTGATGAAGCCTCATCTTATACTCTCTTATATTAATTTACCACTGAGGATTTGCAAGTACTTGAGATTTCTTCTTCTACATCTAATTAGCTCCTGATGTTACAGTATGACACACAACTTAAACTATAAGCACAAAACAAACATTCTTTACCAAGTACATGTATTTACCTCCTCTACGAAAAGAAAAAAATGTAATATACAGGAGGCATAATCTTATAATGAACAAAAGCATGTTTTAATGTCAGCTTTGCTAGTTAGCTAAGTGACCAACAGCACATTTTTAAACCTCTCTGACCCTTAGGTCTACATCTCTAAAATAAGGGTAATATGGAACCTACCCCATTGTGCTTTTGTAGGATTAAATGAGATTTAAAAAAAAAAAAAACCTGTTGTACATTGTAAGTACTTAATAAACGATACTTACCATTAGGCATATAAGTAAAGGCTCTACTGCTTTAGATTCAGTAAAGAGTAGGCTTTCATTTCTACTTCCATTTTCTTTATAAAATTTATATAGTTATTTACATAAGTAGGTTAGTAAAATAAGTTGGTTTGAGATATATTTATATTTTAATGTATAGCATTTAAGCTAATTGACACTGAGCACATAGATAAGTTTTCTTATGTCTTCTAAAGCAGTGTCCCTTAAGTGACTTGTGGGAAGGACCATGTTTTTAAATTTCCGATTTATCGCATTTGTATAACACAGTAAAAACCAAATTTGACAAAAACAAAATACAAAGCCCCAATTTTTATTACTTTGTCAAGTTTTTATAAAAGTTTTAAGCATTTACTCAACTTCTATAATTATCTTAAGACAGACTGGTAACAAACACTTTCCAACCGACAGACCACACCTTAAGTAGGACAGTTCTATAGAATACTTGATTTCAGGAATGATGTATACTGACTGTTCTATAATAAAACAAACTAAAATTTAAAACTAAAAATCCTTATTGATGATATTTCACTTATACAAATCTAATTCAAACTTGATACCAATTTAAAAAACAGCAAAATCATCAACATAGCATATGGCCACTTGATGAAAACCACATATTTAATATACTGTCCTAAAAGGCTATTTACAAAATCAGCTAGAGTTTAACTTAGTAGTGATTTAATACAGAGCAGTAGAGAATATCTTCCGTACTGTAGAATAGTCACTAAACTACGAAAACAACCCATAAGAGTAACCTCACGGGTTTACATTTAAATTATTAAACAAAGTTCCTCACACTAAACCACCATATACTAGGAACACTTGGCAACTTTAACAGAATATGTTGTAGTATTAAAAAAAAAAAAAAAAGGTGGGGTAGGGAAAGGTATCTGTATACAGTATAGAGAAGTCCCAATAATACAAAGCCAACAAAGTCAATAATATATTAAAATATTTAGTTTTTAGGTTTCCTTATAGAATATACAATACTTATTAAGTATTTTCTTTCCTCATGTTTAATGGTTTCAATATGACCTCATCAGTTTTGGCATTAATGCAAATTAATGAGAGAGAAAGAGAGAGAGAGAGAGAGAGAGAGAGAGAGAGAGAGAGAGAGAGAGAGAGAGAGAGAGAGAGGGAGGGAGGGAAGGAGGGATGGTGGGTTAAGAGAAAGAGAGAAATAAACACGCACACCCCTTTATTGAAACAAAATCTCCTATATTCCCTATCACTATGAGAAAAAATAATACAATGAAACAAAATGAGGGGAACAGAAACCACTCTTGTATCCATGATGATAAGTTTTGGTATATCAGTAAATCATTTCATACCTTTCAAGCCTGCTTTTTAAAAAATTTCATAAACCATGAAAATTCTTTCATTGGTGATTTAAAGCACTATGTAGTGACTGGGATTGGAGAGAAGTATAAGAGGCAGTTTCTAAATCAGCATTACTCATTATTTCTCCAACCTTAAAAGATTTTTCTTCTTTCAGATATCAATCTAAAAGTATCTTTAGTTACAGGAGTCCAGAAAAGATATAAGAATCAGAATAGACACCTTCACTCCAATCTACCTTAAGAATGCACTAGGAAAAGGGATTATGATATATATTTCCTTTATATTGAGGTTTTTCTGATGACTGACACCACCACTATTAATATTAAGATGATTCTGAGATTACAAAAAGAAATTAGTTCAAATGGAGAAGATCCTTCCGTAGGATCCAAGTTAAATTTATATTTAATGTTAAAAAGCAATGATTAAAAATGTTTAACATCCACAAATGAAAATAACTCTAAGACGCTATCTAACATCTAAGACCACGATCGGCTATCAAATAAATAATCCAACACCTTTCAGAGTATTTTTAATCAGCCTCTGTATTCCATCATACATGAAATACAGTACAGCTTGTTCCATGTTTGGTCCAAGATGCTAATGATAGTAGCTGTGGCAATCAAGTTAGTAGCACAAATGATAGCACATTCACACCTAAAGTGGAAAGAAACATTCTTTCTTACCACTATATTCTCACTTCGGTTCTGTCTAAAGGACAGGAAATAATGTCATTCCTCCCTTAACAAATAAACCTGCTATTTCAGATAACTGATCCATGACGGGTTACTAGTATTCGAAACTGGCACTTAGCAGTGTCACCATGCAAGCCAACAGGAAGCAATTAGACTTGAATCTGCTACATAGATCTTTTTCACTTTTTTAGATAAAACCAGGAAAAAAGCACGTATAATACATATTTTTCAAGTTGTGTTGATTTTCATGTTTTCAATCATATTATATTTTCATTAGAATTCGTGAGTGGCAACTTTCAGATGGGACAAATGTGTAATCCTAGAAATACTGACTACTTTCTTTACCCAGGAAGCCAAGGCATGGTGCTGTTGGCAGTTGTCTGGGTATTTGTTTGCCCAACTTTTATCCAGCTGGAGCAAAGGTAGTAAGCTCTTGAAGCATAAAGAGAACATGGAAAAAGACAAAATGTGCAAATTGAATTTTCAATACTGAATTAAAATGCAAACTGCAAGTCTAGTATTTGACCATTAAATGCAATACAAACAAAATGCGGAAGGGGGATAAAAACTTACATATTGGGTGCAGTGAACACAGTCCCAGTGGCAGGCACACTGAAGGCCCTGACTTCAGCATTATACAGTGTATCCATGTAACCAAAAACATTTGTACCCTCTTAATATTTTGAAATTAAAAAAAAAAAATAGCCAGAGCAGTTCACAATTCACCAAGTTTGGAAGTTGTTTTCACACCTCTTCTTTGTTCCCACTGTACACAAAATATGAAATTTCTAAAGAAATAAAATGTCAACCTCACAAAATCTCAATAACTTATCATCAGAAATCAACAAAAATTGCAAAAAAATCCACAGCATACAGCAAAATGAGTTTTAATAAGACTAAATATAATATTTAAAGGAACGGTCTCAATATATTGAATTTATAGAAAAATATACTGTTGATTTAACTAATAATAAAATATTCCATTCTTCCTGTCACATTTCTAGCTAAGTCGGAAAAAGAAAACTTTTTTAAAAAAGGAATTCTTCCTCACTAATATTCTGCTGCTCTACAGCAGCAAGCAAAACAGCATGCATGATGACATGGAGATGGAACCAAGTGAGAAACAGACAGCCAATAAAGGTTCATTTTTACTCTAGATTACTGTGGATTAAGCAGTACTGGAAAAATAAGAAAGGTAAGATGGCAGGGAGCCAAGGAAATAACTGAAGGCTCAAGTCCATATAGTGGTCAGGATAATGACAATACAAACAAATAATCAGTAACTGGGCTCCTATCATGCTTCAAATATTATATAGGGGACTTAAATATACAACTAATCTAACAATCTTAACAAATATAAGCATTCTCACTTTACATAGGTAAGTCAACTGAGGCTCAGGGATATTAATTTATTCACACAGGTCAGTCAGTAGCTAGGTATTCATTTGGGTGAACAATGATAGACTGTGAAAAATGATGACAGGTAAATATCACAGCTACTGGCAATACTTGGATTTGAAGCTAGTACTGTCTCCAAAGCCTGGACCAACAGCTTAATAAACAATCCTAAAAGGACAATTTTTAAAATTGTATTAATGCTTATAAAAGATAACCTGATTTATAAAAATCAACAGAATGAAAAGGAAAGGATTAATGAAAAAGTTTAGAGGGCACTTAATGAATGTATATTGAAGGAAAGAGTGAATGAGTACAAGATGACAAGGGTAAATTGTTAATAATAGGTTTTTGTGTTTTTTTTAAGGAAAGGATAGGAAATCACTTGAACTTTCCCTATTGGTACCTCCATTCTCTGAAAAAAAGTGTCTTCTTACAATAAAATTACTACATAGTTGATCTTCAAAAAATGTTTGTTTTGTAAACTTTAGGTAACCAAGGGAAAGAAGAATGTAATAAATTTTTAAAGGTAGTTTAAATTAAAAAGGAGCTATTTAAGGTCCATATAGATGTGTTAAAGATGATAATTCTTATAACTATTATTAAGAGAAACACAACATTCAAATAGCCTCGTTGTAAAATTCCTTCTTAGTTACAAATATAGTGATCAGATTTATAAGGAAATGTTAAAATTACTTTGAATTTGCTAAAAAAGTACTATATTTTGAAATGTACTGATAAAAGTGATGATAATTATGTTATATAAACAGCATATTCATAAGAATTTTAGTATTTAAAGGAATGTATTTTCTGGATAAAATTGTGTTTTGTTTCCTTCATTTCATTGAAATTGTGTTTTAATGCTCACACACCTCAGATTCTACTGCAATAGAGATAAAATGGAAGGGGGAAAAAGAGTTAACTATTTCATTTCTAGAGGTTTTGTAAACTTTCAGAAAAACATTACTAGTACAGTTAAAACAAAACCCAGTAACCTGTTTTAGGCTACCACACAGTGTTTTAAAACTTTTGTTTTCCTGTGGTTTTAAAGCTTAGTGTAATCTCTCTACCACTGCTTCTAACGGACAAGAAACAAAGAGTTAAAACTCAGATACAACAGTAAACCACAGGGCAGAGACAAGGCGCTCACAGCCCATTCCTTAACAAACTTGTTGCCTGCCCTGTCTGCACCATCCTAACTCTCCTATGTTCCCCTGGTCTTGAGCCAAAAGTATCATTTTACTCTGAGTGAAGAAAAAGACTTTCATTCTTTCAATCTTGTACTACTTTCACCTCGACCTTGTAATCTTGTTTTCCCACATTTTCTAGCTATTGAAATAAAAGCATTCCCCCAAATACATTCATAAAGGATCGGCAAAGGAAGAGAATGGGAAGGAGGTGTTCTCTTTAAAAACGGCACTCAGAGTACAGGGCACTATTTTAACACTGATAAGGGCATGCATGGAAGCAGGCACTCTACTTGTACCTAGTGAATTCAGGTAACATATCTATTGTTCCACAATGCTATGGTCTGGTGACAGGAACCCCAACTAGAACAAGCTTGCCCTGCATTTTCCTTTGCATTTCGATGCCAACTTTGATAAGGTCACGCCTTAAAAGATCCACATAGCATGCAACACACAGATAGCAATAAAGCCTTCAGCCATTCCCATACTCATAGAAGACTGTAAAAATAAAAGGAAATCAGAAAGACAGTCACATACACAAATAAATTTAGAGAGCCAACCCATTTATAACTACACCTGTCTAGATCCTGTCACACACCAGGGAGTTAAGAGGAGCCAACAACAAAGGTAGCTGAGAGATTCCCCCCCTGCTCCTATCCCAGAATTTTCTCAAAGGAGTTCATTGCTTTCGCTCACTGGCTTCCTTTGAGGAGTATCCAAAAGACTTCCTTCCACACTTTGACTGCTTCTTTCAATTCCAATGACTCCCTGAAATGTCTAATTACTGATCCTGTATTACCCTGAACCTCCCAAAAGATCTGACTCCTCTTCTACCGCAAAGCTCTCTCATGACCTACCCATAGAAACCAATTCCCCAGACTGCCTTCCCTCCCAATCATTCCCTGAAGATCCAGTCCTCCTCTCCCTTGCTGTTTTCCTTTCCAAAGTTTCCCCAAAGTACCTAACCTGACATCACTATTAGTGAAAATACACCAGAGGTTAGCAGGAGGCAGGGGGAATACCACTAGAGTAAAGGAAAAACACACTACATACACACACACACACACACACACACACACACACACACACACACACACACACAATGAAGGAATGATATTCCAATTCCTGAACTGGTTTTCTCTAACCTTTGTCTACACACAATACATCATTATATCACCTCCAACATGCCCAAACATTCCCAAATAGTTTGATTAAATGGTTTTATCTAGAACATTTAAAGAAATGTATGTGTTTATGTATACGTGTGTATATATATTTTTCCTAGCCAAAACAATAAAACTTACCAACTCATAAGATTGTGACCAAAATCAAAAAACAAATGCAAAGCTTCCTTTTTACTTCCTGATTATCAAACATTGGAAATCAAAATTCTGCAAAACAAACACATAAAACAATGAAAAAACTTCTCAGCTAAAACTATTGATAGGTTGGCCTCTTGCTTAAAACTTCTCTTGTGAGAATGGTATGCTCTAGCTCAATGCTTAACCAAACTCTTTCAGAAAACTTCATTTCATTCTAATGTTTACAAAAAGATTCAAGAGTTTCCAAACAACTGCTTTTACATTAGTTTTAAGTCTTGCCTACTTCAGGTAAAAACAAGATATCTAGGGCAAAAGATAAATGTACAATCTGTTTGAAAATATTCTATTCAGTCAATATATTTTTATAACCAGAAATACAGTGGCAAGAATTAAGTGATTACATTTTTCCTTTTAAGATATAAATTTACCTAAACTGTCTTTAAAATTTTAAACTTAATGACTACTTTTCCAACAAGACACTGCCATAATGATAATATGAATCAAATAATTAATATTTGAATATTTTAAAAATCAATTCTGTTTTTTTAATCTCTCCTGTGGTTAAAAAAAAATTACAGAAAGAGAGAACCAAACTATTTTTTTCCTGTTGAATTTAAGAGATCCTTTCTTTTCTTTAAATGAAAAGATGGTCTAACTACTTTCAAAAAAATATTTGTTTTTAATAGCTTTTCCATTTCTGATACCAAATATCTAAATGCCCTTAGC
Source organism: Indri indri (assembly GCA_004363605.1). NCBI lineage: Eukaryota > Metazoa > Chordata > Mammalia > Primates > Indriidae > Indri > Indri indri. Next base: position 22,023 of record RJWJ010011631.1, on the reverse strand, counting down.
CACTTAGAAAATCTAAAAGTGAAGCATCTCAAGTCTGTCTCTTATCTCTATCATTCATGTTTAGTACTATGATGAACACATTAAGTATGAAGCATCTCAAGTCTGTCTCTTATCTCTATCATTCATGTTTAGTACTATGATGAACACATTAAGTAATCACATATTTAAAATGCAGTTAATATGTAATACTTGGACAGAGATACTAAACAGTCTCTTTCCAATTTAAATAAAAAGTATCTCTCCAATTTAGAGCTGATAGACAAAAAAACCTGTTAATGTAATTTTCATTCAAAATATCTCTTACGTCACTCATCAAGCAAGCCATTATATGGTAAAGAACATATATATCACGCTATCGATTGACTATAATGGGGAAAATAAGAAATTTAGAAATTATATCACATATAGGAAGCTCAGGTAAGGAGAATGTTCCCATTTGTCAACAGGTCTATTTGTCTATTATGAGCAATTAGCCTGCTCAGAGTCTGAAACACAGGGTTTCCTCAGACATACACTTGAAAGAAAGCCATCACAAAGCACTTGGACTGTTAACAAAAGACAATCAAATAACGGTCCTCAGAAGATACTTTCTAATCCCTTGCCCATAAGAATTTTAAGGCTCAGCAAGCAAAATGAAGAATTATTTCTTACTTGGGCAATATTTACCACATTTATGTCAAGAAAGAGATGATAATTATAAGGTCTTACGGCTTCATAGCTGCAGTTGTCAAAGAGGGACATGTTTGAACCCCTGACAAACCATATGGCTCATTTTAAGTACATGTGCATACATAGATTTTTCTACTTTCCATTAGAATCTCAAAATTCTAATTGAAGAATTGTCTTTAAATGTTTCTCTCACTGCAGAAAAAGCAGATTTGCTCATCTGTAGTAAGAACCTAACTGGTACATAATATTAAATAAGTAAGGTATGAAAATCATGGTCCAAGCTCAGCCATTGCTTGAACTGTATGTCTACCTTCATGTATCAGAGTTTTCTGGGATATTTTGGATAACTTATCACAGTAATTCTTAGGAGAGAAAAAATAATTAAACACACAACGCACACACATACTTCTAAACTCCTTGGAGGGATCACGAAGATTTCGACCTAGATCCTTCTTGACATTTTAGAGAACTACAAAGAATACTGGAACATAGTAGAGCAAAATAGTGAGCTGGAAGTTAAACAACTTGAAAGTTTATCTATGCACTGTGTAGCCTTGGACAATGCATCAACTTTTCTAGGTCTCAATTTTCAAATCTCTAAAACAAAAGGGATTGTGATACATCTCAAAAGCTGTTATTAATTTTAACTGAAATATAAACAACCAGGCATAATGCTACAGGGACACCATATAGAACTGTCAAAAGAATGAAATGAATATAAATTGGGAAAAAATTGTTCAATTTACTATATAACAACCCACAAGGCATTATCCTTTTCGGTATTTAATGAGATTCCCCAAAGTATTCAAAATGGGTGCTTTGTCTAATGTGAACTAGGATAACCTAACTACTAAGAAATGAAATAATAAGGACTATGTAAGATGTACATTTATTCACTGGAAAGTAGGTGGTTTTTATCGAACAGAAGTATGGCCAAGCTTCAGAAATTTTTAAAAATTTTTTCTGCATTTACACAGTATAAAATATCCTTGCTTACATTAGCTTAATGTGCTACTTTTGCTATCCCCAATGACCTATGGTCATGATGAACAGATTGAAGTATATGAAAAGACACAGGGATCAGCTTTTAAAAAACCCTTCTTAACATGGCCCACAATTTCAGAGAGCTGAACTACATGCTGAGCTACTGAACTGATGTGACCTGAGATCTGATCCCACTGCAGTAGCCTTCGGGCTACAGTGGTAGTGTTACTTTACCAAAATAAACCCCTCCTCAATTGGAAAACGTTCCAAGAGTGCTTCCAGGTGCCAACTTCTACTCTTCTAGAATAAAATTCCACTAACAAAGTTAATATATCTTTGAACTGTTTTTCTTTAAAAGAAGGTACATATATTTAGATTCTACTCATCCAAATCCAATCTCAAAGAATACATGAAAACACACTGCTTTTTTTAATATATAAAAGCAATACACGCTCATTGTAAAAAATTTGGAAAATCTACAAAAGAGGATGGATAAAACAAAAATCAGAAAGAATCCAATACCCAAAAATTACCACTATTAACATTTGGTATATATTCTTCCCATCTTTTCTCTGTGAAATATACATGTGCTTACACATGACAGGCTTTTATTTATAAATTTAAGATCCTTCTATAAAAACTTTTGTAACCTTTTTAATTTATATATTTAGAAAAATTCCTATGCCATAATCATTTTATTAACAGATGGTCTTTAATAGCTGCATTTTATTCTGTCCAATGCATATACTATTTTTTTAAACAATTAACCATTATTTAAAATATTTCAGCTAATTTTCCATATTACTCACTTTGGGGAGATTATTATATTAAAAGTGATTAAACAGTTAAACAGTTGACCCTACCATACTCTCAGTAAGTGAAAAATGTAAGCAGACACAAAATTATAGCCGTGAATATTTTGTAATCAACCTTGCCCATTAATCTTATCCAAATAAATCAAATACAGGTAGTGGCAAACTGTGCACGCTGTCTTGTTAATATTCATCTTGGAATTTTAGGACTCACACCATGATCAACACAACCACAGGAATAATAAACGCCTGTACTCAAGATACTATGGTAGGTATTTTAAAGACACTTGCTATAATCTTAACCACAGCTCTCTAAGGTAAGTATTAGTGTCCTTTTTACAGATTAAGAAACCAAACTTCTGAAAGGTTAAATAATTCACACAGCTAGTAAACGAATTCTACCAAAACTTAAGACGTAGCTCTTGAATCCCATATCTGAACAGATGTTTAATGTTCTCATTTATATATATTTATAAATTGTACTATAACTCTAATGAAAATAAACTGCTAACAGTACTGCCATTACCATTATGTTACAGCATGGCAATTTGACAATGTTATATTTCAAGAAAATAAACATAAGCAAGATAAAATACATACAGAGATTTTAATTAATATTATGGTTTCTAAAGTTGCCTCTTATATAAAAACATCTGGTAACTTCTAAAATGAATACTATTCTTGACTTTGGTACAATCTGTGTTTTAAAATTACCATTTAAACACATCGTTAGATAACAACTGATAGAATTAAAATGTAAGAAACCAAGACATAAAATGCAATTAAAATTATTAAATGCACACATGAAATAAAACGGTTTGAGTGAAAATAAATGGTTTGAGCGTAAGGACTCTACATCTAAATTCAGTTTTGGGGAAACAAATTAATGGGTTATACTAGTCTTTTATAGTTTCATTGGCAAGGAACTAAAGGGCTAATATTTCAGTCCTACTTCATAGAAATATGCTCTCAACAAACTAACGTTTAGTGTGGTTCACTTATTATTTTTAGTGGTGTTTTTTGCTGTTGCTGTTGTTGTCAAATAGGCATGTATTTTGATGGCTCAATAATCAAAAAGTTTAAAAGGTACCTAGTGAAGTCTTGTTTCCATCCCAGTCCCCTTTCTGCTCACCTGTCAACCCCCCACCACACACCCCCCAAACAAGTAATCACTTTGTTATTTTCTTGTATATCCTTCCAGATTTTTTAACATAATTACCAGCATATGTTTCTCTTTTTTTGCACAAATGTAGCTTATTTTATTCTGCCCCTTCCTTTTTTTTTTTTTTAAACTTAGCAATATATTTTGGAAATTTTTCCATATTCAAAAGAATCCTCATTTTTATACACCGGGATAATGTTCCATTACTGGATGTCTTTAATTTATTAAACCAGTCTCCTACTCATGGACATTGTTTGCAAAATGTATTGCATCTTCTGATGTTAAAACCAGTGCTGCAATGAATAAATTTGTACACCCAACATATTACATATTATAAATTTGTAGAAATAGGAGTACTGAGTCAAAGCTTACAAGCGTTTGTTCCAATTCACATTCATTATCACCTTATCCTCCCGTCAACAGTGTAGAAAAAGTCTTTGTTTCCTTGCAGCCTTGCCAACACATTATGTCAAAAAACTTTTGGCTTTTTGCTGATATAATGGATTAAAAATTCTATGTCACTATAGTTTTATATTTCTCCTACTTTGAATGAAGCTAAGAAACACTTTACATGTAGAAGAGCCAATGGCATTTTTCTGTGAACTGTGTGTTACAATAATTGGACCTAATTTCTATTAGATGGTTACTCTTCTTTGTCAATTACTAAAAGCTATTATACATTAGAGAGATTAGCTCTTTATCCATGATATGAATTGCAATTTTTACCTCCAGCTTGTCATTTACCTTTTCATTTCATGTTATTTTTTTTGCTAGGTAAATTTGACAGGTAGAAATTTTAAATTTTTAAAATGTAAAATGTACTAATCTTTTAAAATTGACTTTTTTAGATATTGAATTTTATTAATAGGGACTTCCCCATACTAAGACTACAATAGGACATTCATATTTTCTTCTACCACATTTATGGTTTTATCATTCACATACATATCTTTGTTCCAACTCAGAGCTTATCCTGAAGTTCAGTACAAGATATAGATGATATTGCATCTATCTGTCAAAGAATATGTCTTTCCATTTTTAAGCATTCTTTTCATATTCTTTAATACAAATATTACACAATTAAATGAAATTTGAACTTCCCCATCATTGAATTGTTTTATTGTTTATGAATTATTTTTCAGCTGACTCTGAAGTTTATGGGTACATTACTATCATCCATAAATAGTACTTACTTTACTTCTATCTTTCAAAGTTTTATACCCCTATTTTCTTCCTTTCATCTACCTGCAGTGGCAATTTCCTCCAGCTAATATTGGGAAACAGTGACGAGAATGAACAAAATCTGTCTTGTTTCTGAAATTAGTGAGCATGCCTATGTGTTTTCCTATCAATCATAATGGCTTGTGGACTGATACATTTTGTCACACTGAAGAAGTCTCCCTTTACCCTATTTTCTGAATATTGAGAAGAGTTGTTAAATTTTGCCATGTCCTCTTAGTGTCTACAGAGATAATCATATGATTGTTCTTATTAACAGTTTAATATAATAAATATTAGATTTCCTACTATTAAAAACCATCCTTGCATTGCTAAAATAAACTTCCCTTGTTCATAGCCAAGTATGACTTTCAGGGAATCCAGACTTGTCAATTTAATTTTTATTTTTTAGAAACTGCCACTTATTTTTGCACTATGATTATTTGTACAATTAATGTACAAGAGGCCAATAATTAAAGCAATTAAAAAAATTACTAACCAGAAAGATGTGGAGAGGAAAACTTGAATTTGGGTTGAGAAGTGGGTATAAATTAACTGATAATGTTTGACTCTTCCAGTTCCATTGGTTAAAAACTGTGGGATCAACATTTTCAGTCCTACTCCACAAGGAAATCATATGTCCAGCAGAAGCATTTTATCCTAACACTGTATATGGGTTATTTTTATTTAACAATACATTAATTAAACTTAATAAAGATTTACTGAACACCCACTATTTTCAAGTCTATATTGTGTAATGCAGTGGCTTGCAAATTTTTTGACCCAGAGAGACAACAAAGAATATATTTTTTATTGCAACTCAATATACATGTCTATGTGTGTCTATATATTCATGTTTATGAAAAATGGTTTCATAAAACAATACTACACCCGATGATATTTCATATTCTGTTTTATTTTCCTTATCATTTTTATTAAAATGCTGGTTGTTATACACTATGTTGATTTTCTAACAAACAGTAAATTACAATTTGCAGTTTTAGAAGTATTGTCTTATTAACTAAGGATTCTGGAACCAGACAACTGGGTTCGAATCACAATTTCACTTTTTCATGGCTTTTAATTGTACTTCAGTTTCTCATTTATAAGACAATACCAATACTAATATTTACCTCACATGGTTTTATGAAGATTAAGTCAATTAATACATATAAATACAAATTTGAAATAATATATTTGATTGGTTGGATACAACACTTCCCTTGACCCAATAATTGTTAAAAGAAAAACAGCACCCCCAAAATACAGAAACTGAGGGAAAATCATTAAATATATAGACTTCCTATTATCTAATAAAAACAATTATGAGCACGCCAACATCATCTAAGTGTCTGATTGTTTTTAAAACTGGATCTGTTCTGTGTCTTCCCTTCCAAGGCGCTGGAGATAAACCAATAAATATTTGCTGAATTAAATATCATTAAGGTCTCCCCTTTGATTCCTCCTCTATACAGATACACTTAACTCCTTTCAAGGCCTTCATGAAACCACTAAGCATGCTAAGAAATTATAATCAGTACATTCTGAAGAAGTTAGCAACAATTGTGAATCTTAACTACAAACTGTTAATAATTACACAGTACCATAAATATCTCTGGTACATGTAGTCTTATATACCAGATTTTCAAATCTGTAAACTTGATAAAGGAACACTTTCATGCTCCATTTATTGATGAATACCTTATGAAAACCTTCAGGCTTATTGTCTATTTCCTACTCCTTAACACTTCTGATTGAGTAGTGAAAGAGTTAATGGTACCATCAATCTAACTGCAGGTATTTCATAAAAAATTTAGTATATAATTTCTGAAATCCAGGGGTTCAATGTCCCTTACTCCAACTATTATTGGAGAAGGGGGTGACATTAAGAGAGATGACAGGGACAAATATCCTTCTAGGGAGTAGAAGTTTTGGTTCTTTGTTTTCTTATCTCTGTTTTTCAATTGTACTTACTGATATTTGACACATTTTTTTCCTAATTGTGGTGAGGATGGAGTGGAGGGAGGTATTTGTTTTGTTTTAGCATGTTTCTAAGTCTGATTTAGATTATATTCTTAAAGTGGCATATATTCACCAAGGAGGGGCAAGTGTACACAAGTTTGACAAAAATAAAGGTAAATGGTTATTTTTATGCTTATCACAAGAACAGCAAGTGCTAGCAACTGGCAAAATACCTATCTACCACCACAACTGCAACGGTTACTCTTCCAATATACCTATAATAATCAGTCCTGCCCAATATATCTGTTTGATCCTGGTTCTCTGCTCTTAAATGTCTTCCTGAAGTACTCCAACATTGAGATCCAGGTTGAACTGAAAGTTTTCAATATATTTTCAGTGCTCACATTTGCTAATGATAACATAAAGTTTCTTAGAAAAAATGTTTTCTTCCTCAGAGAAATCTAAAATTTAATCTTCCTCTAAAAAAGGGAGGGTGATGTGCGTCTGTGTGTGTGTGTGTGTGTGTGTGTGTGTGTGTGTGTATTGTAGGGGCAAAGAATTTTTTTTTTTTACTTTGACAAGTATTCTGATAGTTTTACTTTGATAGATGCCAAATGTAAATTGTTACAGAAAAATCTAAAAGGGTATTTTTAATTAAATAAAATATTAAGAAAGACTAGGCTTTTTCTTCCTTTCAGGTTTCATTCATTTATTTACTGTTGGATGGATTTAAGAAATGGAATTAATAGTGATCGTATTAACAGACTATGTGATATACGACACTGCATGAAGCAAATGCCTTCCCAAAATAAAGTGTAGGGAAGATAATGTGAAACTCAGGGTAAGAAAGAGATTCCTCCAAAAGTCTTCCAAAAAGTCTGAAAATATGAACTTTATCAGCATCTGAATTAATATGACTTTGATCAATATATAAACCTCTTAAGAAACAGAGCATACATCTATTCGGAAAAAGCTTTCTAGATGAGGCAATTGAATGTTAACTCTGAAAAGTTGCAAAATAGCAGTTTACACCTGACTCAAGGCAACACAGCTATATTAGGTAATGCTGGGCCACAGTAGCTGTGAAAAGCTGGATAATAAATATATACAATCACATACATTAAAATAAATAATTTCATGTGGAACATGAAATAGGTCTTAATCCAATTTCATTCATTCAGTATTCAGTAAGTTTACTGAATTTTTGCCCAATGCAAGGCATTGGCCTAAGAAAATAAAATTATACATTTTAATTCCTTAAGAATGAAATGGTCCTAATTTGAGCTATTAGGAAGGGGAATGGTGACTAGAGAGGATTTGCTAGTCTCCTCCTGAACAAAAATATGCTATACTATTAGATGAAATTCTATAGGTGTGAAACAACGGAAAGATTAAACCTTTTATGGAATATTTATTTTATTCTTTTATTTCTCTGCCACCTTGGGAAAATGTCTTTTCATAGTGAGGTCTCTCAAAATGGTAGACTAATCAGTACAGGTTCTTGAGATAATGGAAGCTTGCCTGGCTAACCAGGCAGCCTGCCCATCAACTTCAGATCCACATTATCTCCCAAATTATAATCAGAGACTGATGTTCACACCCTGAAACCAATTCATCATTTGATCTCCTGCTTTAAAACAAATTAAAGGGATAGGTAAAGACACTACAAGACTCAAACCATGTGGATTTCAACAATTATGTACCATTTACTTTCATGGAGTAGTCATAATTGGTATTAGGCCAAGTTTTTTATAGCAAAACCAAAAGATAATAGAATGCTACATTACCAATGTCAGTAAACCAAGAAAGTCAAATTATTTACATGTTATAATAAATACCTAGATCTTATTTACTTTAAAACATTTTAGGAAAGAAATGACTATCTTAGTATTACATTGTATGGGTGTCTGACAGAACAAAATAGCTATGTAGTATCAGAGCTTTCATATTTTGTATACAGGTATACAAAAATAGAGTAATACTCTTAGATATACCAAAACACTACCTGAACCTCTTTTAAATGAAGGAATAATAGATAATACTTTACTGACTTTCTAGTTAATAATACTATTCGTAGAAAAACAAAATCATATTATCAATATCTTAAATGTTAAACTCTCCCTTAGTTACCAAAGCACAAAAATGACACCAGTAGGTTCATCACCACAGAAGGAAATCCTCTGTAGCTGTCAAAAATCATAATGTATCAATGTGCTTAGTAACATGAAACAATGTCCAGGATATATAATGTTAAGGGAAAATCATAACTATCACAAATAATTTCTATATAAAATCCTACCCATTTCCATGTTTACATGGGCATAGAAAATAACCTAAACAGATATACTTTGATTTAATTGAATTATATGCAAAGTACTTAGAACACTGCCTGATACAGTGCTATATAAGAACTGTTATCACTTTGCATAGTAACTGGCTCTGACTGTAGGATTATGAGTGCCTTACCCCTTACTCTTTTCACTTGTGCGTATTTTCTTTTCCCCTAATTAACCTGCATTCATTCTACTTAAAATGTTTGAAATAAAATTTATATCATTAAAATATAATAAATTAAACATAATGATCATAATTTTCACATCCAATAATCATAATTCAGGAAAATTAACTCATATAATAAATCTTTCATGTAATTGGTGAACCTTATAATTTTTACTCAATAGCATTTAAGGTAAAATTGCATAGGAAAAAAGCTCAGAATTGAATGTATGTAGGGAAGAGAAGAAATAAACATTGAAATTTTAGATACCTGAGTGTTCCGTGCTGAACAATGAAAAATATTAATTTCACAAAATCCCCTGACCCTAATAAACAAACCAGAATTTAAATGAGTGACTGTCATTCAACACTACCTCCCCAACACAACAATCCATAGGAGATACTGCCATTCATCCAACAGTTTTTAATAAGCACATCTCACATTTACTGAAACATTTACTATGTGACACTATTATGTGCCCCCTACTCTGCTAACAGCTTTAAATGCTTAGTCTCATTTAATCCTCCCAACAGTTTTATGAGAAAAATGCTCATTACACTCGTTAGGGCTAAGAGAAACGAGGCATAGAGAGGTTAAGTAACTTATCCAAGGTCACACTGGTGATAAGTGGAGCCATGATTTGAATATAGGCCCCAGCTTTTAGTCATTAGTTATTGAACACCTGTGGGCAAAATGCTAGGCACATCAAGGAGCTGATGACTGCACAACAGCCAAACCCCTGCCCCCTGCCCTGCTAAGGCCAGCATCTCTAACAATTAGTCCCCGTTAATCCTCTTCCAATTCTGATTCTGAACCCCTACATCCATCACTGCAGTCCTTGTAACTACATTTATCACTGCTACCACCAGCATTCTAATTACCGTAGTTTTGTTTCCCATGCCTGACTAGGAATGGGGAAAATGTATTTCCCAAGTCCTGATTTGTGATTTAAAATGTATTTACTCATAAATAGTGTTAGTTTTGCATAATACTATTAATCCTATCATAAATGTCACATTAACTAAGCCTACTCATTGGTTTTTCTGGAATTTTCACTACTATTTTTACCACTGTTTCAAATGAAAAGTGCATTCCTTCATTCCATTTTTAAAACTGTCATATAGAAAAAAATGAGCTTTATTATCCTTTTGGCATTCAGTACTATAGCATGGATAGGTTCCTGTAACTACTACCATAATCAGGATATAGAACAAAAAGGCATTCTTAATAAAAAAGAAAGGTGGTTTATAAATGGACTTAAAAGACAATCTCTGTTACATTAAAGACTTCTTATTCTGTGCCTTCCAACTAACCAGGTTTTCCCTCCCTCCTAGGACAAGTGCATTGGATAAAAAAATAAAAAGGCTTATATTTTTGCAAAATATACTTTTATACCCGTGGCATTTTCATCTTTAAGGATATTTAGAAGCTGTGGTTTGTGGGGACTTCATCAGAACATTTGAAATTCTTTTCCATGGCAGAGTTTCGACAACTGTGGAAATTATTAAATGAGCACACCTTCTCAACACCACACATGACCGAGCACTGCTTACCCGGAAGCGACTGGCTAGGTGAAGGGCTCTGGTCTGAGATTATCGAGTCCGTATTTATCCAATATTTGAAGACATTTTAAATTTGTTCCGTTTTTGTAGAACTAAAACTAGAAGTTCCTTATGTTACAACAAAACAAATTAAAAACAAAACACACTAACTCCAGCAAACTGGAAAAAGTAGTTGCAAATCTTATTAGCTAAAACCTTGTTTGGCTGTATAGAAGCCACCTGAGACATTCTCCCCCACCCTGCCCCAAAATTATTTGGAACAGGTTCAAAGAATGGCCAAGGGGTCATATTCAGATCCTAATATTCTCTAACACTTTTGTAACCACAAAGATAGTCGTAAGTGCTAATATTCTGCACTCATGAAAAAAAGAGTCTCAACTCAGATCTGGTGCCATCTTTGAGCTGGAAATACAGTGACTTTAATGCTATTAATCTGACAGAACACAAAATAATAATATTCATTGCCCCAAACTTCTCCTCCATATCCTCTAGCATGATCTGGTACCTGAAATCCCCATTATCAGAGATTTACTACTATGACTTGAGACATCTCTACTACAGCATTTATGCTACTATAAAACAACAGTAATCTATTAAACTATGTCACTCTCTAATACCTCAGCTTGAATTAGTTTACTTGAATTGTTCAATAGATGGAAATCTGAGAAAAGGGTTCCTAGTGCCCACAGACAGGTCTTGGTTTGGATAAAAAAGGACTGTGAAGACACATGTCAGAATCATGCAACCCTGAAAGGAAGGCAGGACTGAGGAGGACAGTGAAGCAGCAAGCAAGCACCACAAGGGAAGTGGGTTTGTAAATGGCAGTGCTAAGAAAGAAGAAAGAATAGTCAAGGGACCCAAAGACAATTCACAGGTACTTCTCTAAAGCCAGCGCTATCTACATAACCTTTGTTAGGGCACTGGTGGCATGCCCCCTCCTGAGTTCTAAGTATTCATCCCACCACAACCCCATTTTTTGTTTAATGAAATAGGTCATTTTGACAAAGGGCAAATGACTGAGCTGAAACAAATTTCCCTAAGTTTAGTCTGAGGAAGTTTCATTAGAAGTCTAAAGGCATGAGCCAGCACAAACAAGATAGATGACAGTGTGGGAGAGAAGAAATATGAGAAGGACAAAGTAGAAAGGATGTACCACTGTTGTTATTCTGTTACAGATGACACATATAAGGAAGTCCATAGAGAATTTAGCTTATTAATACTCTACCACAGGCACAACTACAGACATATCCATCTTGGTCAGCTCCAAGTTATAAGAACAAGCCTGAAGCATGAATAGACTTGAGTGCTGAGTGCAAGACTCTATCTATGGACACGGGTTCAGAGGGCACATCATCATAAATAGATCCCTATTGCATCGTGTGCACATAGGGCAGGTGAAATCAGATTAAAATTGGCCTTTAGATTAAAATTGGCCTTTACTATAATAGCAATCCTGAAGGAGAACAAAATAATAAATTTGTAAGTACCATGCACTTAGGGGAAGGCACATGGCAAAGGAAGGAGCAGTCTTACTTGCCTGACTGTAGTAAGATGGTAGCTCTGGAGTAAGGATTTGCTGTTGAAGGTAAGCTACATTTTATACAAGCCTGGGTCTCTCCCTCTTTGTATTCTCCCTCTCTTTCCTCAAGGGCAGTGCCTACTACCAACCACTTCAAGAAAGCTCACTGTCTCTCCCTTAGTCTTTTGTTCATGAAACTTTGGGGAGAGGTGCACCTACTCTCTGCCAAGTACAGTGGCAGGATTACAGATATAAAGATGAACAAGAAATAGTCTCTGCCCCAGAGGATCTCAAAGTCTATTATGGGGGACAAAGACATAAAACAGTCACAATATCATATGGTAAATACTGTAACAGAGATATATACATATTTAGTGCTACAGGAATATGGGAAATGGCCAATGCTTCAAAGAAGCAATTGCATTTGATCTTTGAGAAAGACTAGGAGTTTACCTGGTAGAGAAAAGGGACAGAAATTCAAGGAAAAGGGAAGGGTTTATGCAAAGATAAGGTGATACGAAAGAACATGTTATGTTAGTCAAGACATGGCAAGTGTGTATATGACTGTATATGACTGAAGCAGTGTGTGTGAAAGAATTTTAGGAGATGCAGACAAAAAGATAGATTGGGTTGTTTAATAAAGGGTGTCATATAAAATACTATAAAGCTTATTAGATTTCATTCCATAGGTAAGGGGAGTCATTAAGGTTTTCAGAAAGTGGAATGGCAAACAGGTTTGTATTACAGAAATAGGTGATGAGATTACAGAAAGAAAATGATCAATGCTATGAAACTAACTGGAAGGCAGACAACCTCTAATTCTTTCTAAGAAATCACTGTATGCTGTACTTTAATTATATGGAAATAACTTGGAAACTCTGCTTTGTTTGCCTGAATGTCTCAAACTCACATCTAAAATATTCAACTGATATTTAAATTTTTTATTTATGACTTAACTCTGCTAAATGTCATTCTCTTTAAATGAATGCATTCTTCTTTTCTGCTCTACACACAATATTTTTCATAAAGTATTCAATAAACACTTGCTGATTAAGATACATAATAATTATCCTATAGGATCTTTTCTAGAAATCAGTTTTATGCTTTCTGGTTCTATTTCTATCCTATTATTTCTATCAATTCTATAATGTCCTTTGATGCTACTTCTAGTCTATTTCTACAGACTGTTGGAGAAATACAAGGTCAACCAGGTAAGTATCTGCACTAGCCCATTTAAAATGTGTGGCTCTTCTTTCCTTTTGGCTCCAGCTCATGGAGATATGGCTTCCTATCTTGGGCAAATCAGTACTTGGGTGCCACACTGATACCATTAGCTATATTTCTTACATTCAGTAGTAATTCAATGTGGAAGCTGGAGTCCTGAAACTGTTTAGCAGATCATACAGGATATTCCTGGAATTCTACAAACATCTTTCTAACATTCATGGAGTACTATAAATGAAAGGACCCTAATGAAATTTTTGTGGTTACTCCTGAAATACTACTACTTGTAGAATACTGGTCACTAAATATTTTGACAGCTTCTTAGAGGTACAATTAAAAAAAATGTAACGTTAGCAAAGGCCTTTTATAACCACAGCATTGGTTTAAGATGGTCATTATTACATTTTTGTACAGAAAACTAAAGAATAATATCTGTTACCATTCTTAAGAGTTCCTTCTCACTTTGGTTAGAACGCAGCACTAATCAGCTGCTGAAATCTAAACTGATTATTTCTGAAGTGTCAACAGATGCATAAACTCCCTGGCTGAAACAGGAACATGTGTCTATTTTGCATAAATAGGCTGAAGGAATATAACTAAGAAAGAAGTAGAGACAGAAAATGCTCAGTCTAATAAAATGCAGTGTGAAAATATTACACCTGATTCTACAAAATATCCTAAACATAAAGACCTGGAAGGCCAAGAAAAGTGAAAATAACCCAACGCAGGTAGAGGAAAGAAAAAAAGAGAGAAAATGAGTAAAGACCTTTTGCATACTATAATAAAACTATGTATATAATATCTTTACATTTTTAGCTTTTTCTTGAAAAAAGCTATATCCACCACTACCCTCTACCCCCACCACCCTCCACCCTCACCACCTACCTCTAAAGATGCAGTTCAGTCATATTCTTCTATCGTCTGTTGAAAATTAGGGAGCATTTTAATGTTTGGTGGTAAAGTGCTGTAATCAGCTAGCTCCTTGGAGTAACCACTATCTTCTTTCCCAGTGCAGTCCTGTCCCATTCTCAGCATACATATTTGATCACGTTTCCTAAACTTGCCTGATTATCAGAATCGCAGAGTCCCAGGCTCCACCCTTGAAGATTCTGATTCAGTACACCTGGGGTGAGGTCTGGGAATCTATTTTTACAAGCATCCCAGATGATTCCTATGATCAAGCAAATTTAGGAAACAGGCTGTATGATATAACTATTTTTAAAATAACTCAATTGTAAAGATTATTCTTTACCAAGAATTTCATAATGTCCCTTGCCATGATGGGAGACCTCTAGGGTACTACGTGACCTTGCTGAAGCACCCTTACCAAATCTTCAGTGACATAATTAAATGAGCTAACATATCTCTTAAACTTACAACCAATCATTTCTCAGCCATTGAATCTCCTAGTTAGATAATTCTCCAAAGCAAAGCAAAGACATGCCTGGCAAAATCTAGCCTGACTAATCAAGAGAAACTCCAACCCTTCACATGGCTAGATTTTTTGCTACAGGTGACCTGGAACACTAGTGATATCTCTGCAGCTAGGGTCAGCTCCTCCCCAAATATTCACACAAAGATGAAGCCAGCTAATTTCCCTATTAAATGTGAGTGAGTCACCATCCTAACGATTTAGATTGCTAAGGTGCACATATTGAAATATATGCTTCCCGGCACAATTCCATATCCAATTACAATAGTAAATCCAATAAAAGCACAGTAAAACTGTCACTCGGACAAGGGAGAAGTCATAAGCCAATTCAAATATTGCTAATATCCTCAGAGGAACAAATGTGGATGCCTAGAACCACTTTCAGTAGAATCCCCATTACCTTTTTCACCTGGGAATCTTTCATAAGAAATGTCAGCTGGAAAACTGGTAAATTTCCACACCTTAAGCTAAGTGAAACACTGAAACATGATTCCATTTCCTTTCTATAAGTTTTGCAACATCTCTCTATATCCCTCTTCACTTTTAAGTCTCAAAGCATCAGGTTTTATAGTAACAAAGTAACTGCCCACTTTCTATGCACAAAGACAAATTTTGTATTGTATTTGAAATGGAAACATAAGCAATGGATTTCTGTCTTCAAAACACTCATAGTTTTCACACAAAATATCATTTTAACTATAATTAACCTCAATTGCCAAATAGAAGACTTAAAAAGCTAAGGGTAAAATGCCTAAAAGTAACGTTACTAAGATGTAAATTACTGAAAATAAATTCAGGATTTTGTTTTGTTTCGTTTTTCTTATTTACCACACTTACATGGTTTACTTGCAACTCTTAGGGTAAAAGTGGAAAGAGGACAGAACATACAGCATTACATAAGCATTACTTCTCAGGAGAGAAATGCAAAGGCCAATGCAAAACTCTTTAAAAACCTACATGAAAACCTAACCTATAAGCACTAACACAGATCAAAGCATCTAAAACTCCTCTGAGATATTTAGTTTGTATCTTAGTAAAAAAAAAAAAAAAAAAAAAAAAAAAAAAAAAAAAAAAAAAAAACAGTGACATTCCAGAGAGGCAAATGAGGGAAGAACTTTCTAAGAATTAGAGCTAATCAACGACACAACACTAAACTAATTTCCTCTAGCATTGGAAGTGACCAGCAAAATTCCAGAGACCACCTGTCATGCAGGCTGTCAAAGGATATTCTTGCCTTGTTTAGGAAGTTGTTCTAAATGACCTTTGAGGTCACTTCCAGATAAGTGTCTGATTCAAGGGTTATTTTCAATAAGATGAACCACATAAATACACACACACACGCACACACAAACAGAGTTGTAGCCCCAGAGGAGAACTTGGAAGCCTAATATTTTAAAATATGATTTCTACAGGCAAAAAGCAAAGGAGGATCAACCATCTCTGTCCTCAAACTGCTATTCTCCAAAAGGAGGAAAGGGAAAGAGGTATAGGTTTTCCTATCTCAGGATTCTCTTTGGGTCAAAGAACAAATCCAGGTGCTTGGTGACCTCTAGCATGTTCTTTAACAGTCTGCCAATAATCTAGTTCCTGGGAAGGACTGGGAGTTATAAAACTACACAACACACTTGGATGCATAATTGCTCATGTAAAAACACATATGTCATGCAATGAACTTTCTCTGTTCTCAAAAATATTTCATCCTGAAATAAAAATAAATTATATATATATATATATATTTCAGTTTCCCATGTGAAGAAAGCACAGTGGGAGCCCAAACCTGGTAGTTTGCTGAACAAGTATACAAAAAAAAGTACCAGACTTGGCTTTTCTCAAGAGTAGGCTCAGCCTATGAGTTTGTCCGCAATTCAGCTTGCTTATCAATTGACAGGCTCAGAGATCTCTACCAGTCTGGAAATAGGAAAGGAAAAGATATCAGGTCCTTAACCCTTACATCCTAGGGTTATCTATCCCCTTATATCTCACCTAGCAACTTAAATGTAATTAACCAAATAATTTTCAAGTAAAGCTTTATTTTTCCTCCTACATTCTTTGCTTGCTACTTCTACTACTTAGATACACACTTTTTCCTCCTAATAGAATGGCTATGTGGATGGTCAGGTTTCTTAGTATAACAATTCAAATATCATTAACCTCTGAACTTTATTGAAGTGCTATGCTAAATACCTTGGAAGGGTTTCTTATGTGATTTACCAAGATAACCAGTGAAATTAAAGCAGATCTAGGAATAAAAGCTACAACTTCTGCTCTAGAGTATGTAACATTTGGAAGTTTTGACTTAACATCAAATGACCAGTACCCTCCCATTATCCTCTAATAAATATACCTCAAAACATGAATTCCAAATAAAATCTTTTTTTCCCCCTTTCTCCTAGTTCTTAACAGAGTGTTTAATTATAATTTCTCTGGACCCTGAAGCAGAAATGTTCTTTGGGGACAAAAATGAAACACAGACTTTTCAACCAACAAATATGTGAAACGATGTGTAAGTACCCATAATTAAGAAATGCCAAATATACCTAGATACCATTTTCACCTTATCAGATGAACCAAAATTGATAAAATGCATTGTTGTCAAGGTGAAAAAACAGGTGCTCACACAATATTGGTTGGGGTATAAATTGGCAACCTTTTCAAAGGGCAATTTGGCCATAAACAGTCACACAGACTTCTTGACATAGCAAATCCACAGCTAAGTTATCCTAAGGATGTATACAAAGGGAAATAGACGGGCGAGGATAATCATTGTTACACTGTCTATGCATTACCAAAACCTAGAAACAACCTAAATGCTTATCACTGAAGGAACTAGTAAATTAAATCACCATGTATCATCAGTGTATAACAGAATTATATACAGCAAAGAACAAAGTGTTGATACAAAATTCCTAAACGAAAAATCAAGTTACAAAGCAGTATGCACAGTGTAATCTTGTTTGTATTATTAAAAGGAAAAGAAAAGAATATATATGTAGACATATATCTGATTGTGCTAGTATATACTAAAAAATTATGGAAAGATAAGAAATCGGTAACACAAGAAATTGAGGAGTGGGATTACTCGGGTAGTGCAGCTTTTACTGTTCATTTTATACCTTTCTTCACTGTTTTCACTTTACACTATGTTCCTATATCACTTTTATTTAGAGTCTCTAGACTGCTCTTCAGCCCCAGACCATGGTGGAATTTTGCAATGCTGGCCACATCCCCTGTGGGATGAAGTTTACCACCCACACGCCCTCATCCCCAGCACTATTATGCCATAACACCAAAGTTCCAGTTCGGAACTTACGTAATGGATGGTTTCAGAGCTGACATTTCCCCCACCACTTTTCTCCTTTCTTCACCTCCTTACGATATTTGTGTTGATTTCTTCCTCAGGCTTTCTCTAAAATATAAGGTCCTTTGAGAGCAAGGTCAATGTTGACCTAATCCTTGCTACCCCCAATGGCATCTAGCACAGTGCTTACCAGGTACCAGGTAATAAGTGAATGTTAGATTTCTTATTTATGAGATTATACCTTTAAGGTTAAAATTTTATTTTAAAAAGGAAGAAATTATTACTTTCCTGACCATGTAAATTTGGTAATAAATCGCCTCCAGATTAAAGAAAGAAATGTGGAGGTACTTTAAGTTTATAAATAATTTGCCATTATTAAACAACAAAGTTCAAAAGATGGAGAAAAGGAGATATAAACATTAAAAAGAGGTCTAAATACATTTTTAAAAGGTTAGGAAAATATGCAGACTTTCAGTAGGTACTCTGTACAGTGCAAGAGAGCACAGGCGAAGGAAAAGAAATGTGATGGAAGAAAAAATATTATAATAATTTCCTCATTTCCAATAATGCCAACTACAATTTCAAACACACACACACACACACACACACACACACACACACACACACATACACACACTGGTTTCAGCTCCTGGTACACATTTATAACAGTGAATAGGAACTACACATCAGAATGGAATGATTATTGATTTCTTAATGGATTACTGCTGCACAAATTTACACTCACCAAAAAACCATCAATCTTTGGGTAATAATTATAAAACTATCACAGTGCATACAGCATTCTGACTGAATTGAAACTTACTGCTATCTGCCGGGAAATGACCAATTTTCTATTTCTCCAGCTCCAACCACAATAGAGAATGGTGAGCAGCTACTTACATCAAATGCTATTACAGGACATGGTTTGTAACAGCCACAGCATGCCCCATCTGTAAATTGCTATTAGAGAGGTAAACAATCAGGTCCTACTGGACTTTTTCCTATTATTCATTAGCTATGAAAACTGTAAATAAAATGGGAATAAGGCAATTACACTTATCAAACACCTTTCATTACTGGCAGGTTGTGGAGAAGGGGTCAAGGGCAAACAGTCCAGTAGCTGAAGTCATGCTGTTCAGACTTCACATCCTGCTTTCAAACGTCTCCCCAAATCTGCATCAGAATCTCTGTAAGGACCAAGCTACATAGTTCTAAACCCTAAGTATGTTCTCAGTAAACAGCATTTTTACTAAATATCCAGTGAAACATCATTACAACTGATACCATTTTTCAGAAAGAAAACCTATTACGTCAGTTCCACCTAGCAGCCTTAATCATTGGATAATGATGTGATACAGTATTAATCGACTAAGTTTTTAATTCTTATATTTTCCAGCTGTAGGGCTGAGATAACACCACTTCCTTCCAGATAGTTAATCCCATTCTGAATACCAAATTTGATCTATATTATGCACAAATAATCATAGCATGAAAATAGTTAATCCAACCCAAATAAAGGTAATTTGGAATCAATAACATATTTGTTTTCATTTTCTCTTTAGGTACTAATCTGTCATCAAAATTTTGGTTAGATATATCAATTTTCTTTTCTAAAGAATTGTAACATGCAATTTTTCCACCCAATTAACTAACTTAAAAATACACGCATTTCCAAGATATCCTGGGAACTAAAGAAATAAGATTTGATTGTTTTTATAAAATATTCTCTTTCCTAAGTACTAAGAGACTATCCAATTATCATGATAATCAACCATAATAATTAAAATACTATTAAGTATAACATAAAATCAAATAGAAAAGCTAAATAAAGTTACCACTATATTATAAAATAAAATTGATTTGTGAAACACCATAATAGATTTGTGAAACATCAAATTTGAGGACGGCAAACTTGTTTTTTTTTTTGTTTGTGTAACGGAAAGGATATTCTAAATCTTATAACATCAAGTTAGAAAAATAAATGTATTCTCTAGAATGCAAGTATTAACTTTAGAATGAGTTGATATTAGTTAATTTATAACACTTAGAAGCTCTAGTAAGTATAAAAAACTATATGCAAATATTTACAGTCTATAAACAATAACAGCAAATTGTGTCAGAAAATGAGCTGGGTGCTTTATGCAAGTAGCTGCATTTCTTAAAACTCTATGGTAAGTATTATTATTATACCCATTTTATGGCTGAGGGAACTGAATTTAGAAAATCTAAGGAATGTCCTCAAGGTCACACAGCTATTAGGTTGAAAAACAATGGAATATCAGCAATCCCCTATGGTATAATCTAAAAGTAAGTAGCACATCCAAAACTTGAACCCAGGTCTATGTAACTCAAAAGTCAGTACTCTTAACCACTTCTACAGGGCTCCATCTCAAAAACATAAGAACGGCTGCATCTATAGGGACTGCTATGGTCTAGAGTATAAAAGAACTCAATATTTGTTACAAATGGAGTAAACAAATAAATGAAAAGAAAGAATGAGCATACCATGTAAAACAAGGAACACCTGGCCATGAGCCAGAAGACAAGATTTTTAACCATTGTTCTACTACTTTTCCCTGTGTGACCTTGGGCCTCAATGTACAGCCTTCTAAAGTACAAGGTTTAGAATGGACACTACATAAAATACTGTGTGTTTTACAGACACACATACACAGACAATTTTATTTATGGAAGAGAAAGGACAAGAATTCATTTAGTCTGTGAATCCACATCTACCGTCTACTATGATCCTGGCACTATTCTGGGTATTGGGGCTACATGAGTGAATAAGCCAAATGTTCTTCAAGTGTGTGCTGGGAGAAGAGACAAATAAATAAATTAGATAATTTCAGATACTATTAAGCATAGTAAAATAAAATAGGATAATGTCATAGAATGCCTGGAGAGGAGCTTATTTATCTAGGGTGCTCAGGCAAAGCCTCTCCAAGGAAGCAAAAGTTAAATTGAGATAAAAGATAGAGGCTTTCATGCAAAGTTATGAAGACAAGGTGTTCCAAACAGAAGGAATAGCAAGTACAAAGGCCTTCAGATGGGAATAAACTTGCCATGTCAAGAAAAAGAAAAGTGGAAGGGGTATTGAAAGTTTAGTGAAGGAGGGAAGAATGGAGGAAGAGGAAGTCAGAGATGAAGGCAGGAGCCACATCCTTTAGGATTTTAACAGACTTTGGAAAGGCATTTTAATTTTGTTCTAGTTTCAATGGAAAGCTTTTGCGATTAAAGCAGTGAATTGTTGTAATCTGATTTGGGCTTTAGAAAGTCCAGCTCTATCTAGTAGGTGGATTACCAGCCATAGGGGAAAGAGAATGGAGGCAGGAAGACCAGTGATGAACTGTTGCAACATGCTAGGCTTAGGGTACCAAGAAATGATGGTAGACTAAGGCTATAGGAGTAGACATGGAGAACTGTTTAAATTCAGGATTTATTTCAGAAGCAGAGACAACAATCACTCATGGACTGGATGTGGGGTTTGAGGAAAGGAATAGTACTAGATGCAAAGTTGAAAGTCATAAAAATATTGATGGTATCTAAAGAAATAAATTGAGAGAAGACCTGCAGATGGAGACATAAGGCTGCTAACAGATGAGGTGAGTACCAGATATTTTCTATTCACTAATTTGCAGCTATTTATTATAACACTTCTAATGAAGCCACTCCTTCTCCATT
>RJWJ010011630.1:0-43927 GCA_004363605.1 Indri indri | reverse complement strand
TTTTTTTTTTTTTTTTTTTTTTTTTTTTTTTTTTTTTTTTTTTTTTTTTTTTTTTTTTTTTTTTTTTTTTTTTTTTTTTTTTTTTTGGCATTTATCCTGCTTGGTGTTCTCTGAGTTTCCTGAATCTGTGATTGGTGTTTGATATTAATTTGAGGAAATTCTCAGCCATTATTCTTTCAAATAATTCTTCTGTTCCTTTCTCTTTTCCTTATCCTTATGGTATTTCTATTATGCATATGACATACTTTTCATAGTTGTCCCACAATACTTTGATTCTCTGTTTCATTTTTTCAGTCTTTTGTTATCTTTGCTCAGTTTTGGAGGTTTTTATTGATATATCCTAAAGCACAGAGATTCTTTCTTCAGCTATGTCCAGTCTACTAATAAGCCCATCAAAAGCATTCTTCATTTCCAGTGCAATGTTTTTGAGTTCTAGCACTTGTTTTTAGTTCTTTCTATTTTCATCTCTGCTTACATTGCATGCATCTCTCTGTTTTGAAATGCTATCTACTTACCCATTAGAAATCTTATCTTCGTAATCATTGTTATTTTAAATTCCTGGCCACCTTTATCCTTCTGGTTTTGATGCTTGTTCTGTCTATTCAAACTATGATTTTTTTTTTTTTTTTTTTTTTTTTTTTTTTTTTTTTTTTTTTTTTTTTTTTTTTTTTTTTTTTTTGCCTTTCAGTGTGCCCTTTAATTTTTTCTCAAAAATCAAGGCATGAAGTATGGGTAAAAGAAATTGCTACAAATGTGGTGGTAAGGTGTGGGGAGAGGGAAAGCATTCTATAGCCATATGATTAGGTCTCAATCTTTTAGTGAGCCTATTCTTCTGGACTATGAACTTTATAAGGCTTCTCAGTTTCCCATCCACCCTCTACTTATGTGGAACAGGATGGCTAGTGGGCTGGAGTTGAGTATTTTCTTCCTCCCATGGAAGGATAAAGGTGGCCAGAATTGGGTATTTTCCTTCCTCCAGCTCAGGCAGGCTCTGATAAAGCCCCAGCCAGTTAGGCTCTGCTTAGATCATTTCTCCTGAGGGCTGTCTTTATGAAAAAGAAGAAAGTGTTCTGACGCATTTCAAATGATTCTTTTTCCCTCCCCCTGCCAGAAGCATGAGAGGCTTTTTCTCTGTAATATTTACTGTGAGAACCTGGTCAAATTACTGGAGGTGAAAGTCCCAGATGTGTCCAGCGCATTCATGACTGGGTCTCCTGTGGGTTTTTAACTATCAGATTTGCCCACATTGAGCCTCCAGCAGTTTGTCAATTACAGTTCCATTTTTCCTACCCCAGTACTGATTCCCATGGTGGTTTTTGCTCATGAGTTTCTGCCCCAGGAAGCCATGACTCCCTGTATTCCTTTG
The DNA here is from genome assembly GCA_004363605.1 of Indri indri. Classification (NCBI taxonomy): domain Eukaryota; kingdom Metazoa; phylum Chordata; class Mammalia; order Primates; family Indriidae; genus Indri; species Indri indri. Next base: position 42,561 of record RJWJ010011630.1, on the reverse strand, counting down.
TCTCTTTCCAATCTCGGGGGCAATGTTTGTCTGTGTCTTCATTTCTCTTACGGATCCCAGAAGAGTTGTTGATTTTTCAGTCTGTGCAGCTTTTTACTTGTTATAATGGAGTGGTAATGCCAAACTCCTTGTATGTGCAATCAGAAACCAGAAGTAGCATGGTATTTTTACTAATTAACTGCCTTACATGCTATTATAATAGTCTTTTTCTATAGTTTTGGCTCATGCTGTTGGAACACCTCTTCAGATGGTAAGGGTTTTATAATATAATTTTTATGGAAAGCATAAAAAAAGACCTTTCTGTAATATGATTGACTTGACTTTTTAGTTTCTTTCAGTTTCACAATTTGTTTTAGGCAATGTCCTGTATATTTTTCAAATTGTCATGTTTTGGAAAATCTTTATATAGTGTCATTCCTGTGTGGGTGCTACAATCTCAGAGTATTTCAGGTTTTTCTGTCCAGACACTAACCTAAAATATTCTTTAACTTAGTGATACCCATTGATCAGTTTGTCCTAGAGTTATGTTATCTTCATCAATTTTGGTGGTACTCATATCAAATCAGCAAGAAATTAAAGCATTTTCTCAAAGTGTTCATATGATAAATTCCTCTTCATTGATTGGGGCATTAAACAATCCAAAAGCCTAATACATTATCTCTACTAAAAATTGATCTTGGAAATTATCCCTATGGTAGGATGGCTAGCAATAACTTATTAATAATTATATAAGATGTGATTGCAAGCCACATAAATATGTTCTACAAAAGTCAAACTAAATGTATTTTCAATTCAACTTCTCTTTAGTTAGTTCCCAAAAATATCCCTGGCAACTCCAATGCCACCTGACATGAGAAACATGACAGAGGGGAAACTGGAGAGGAAAGAGACAGCAGTCTTAACCAATGGCAGTTAAATTTCTTATTTTTTAAAAAGTTACCAAAACTTTTGAGTATGTGAACATATGCTTGGGCCTCTCCCAGGATCTTGGAAGGCTTCCATGCAGATGAAGCTTAAGCTTTATTAGCTTCATAGCAAAGCAATTTCTGTAGATTTAACTCATCTACCAACTAGAAAAATATCTCTCTCATCTTACTTATCCCAGCAGCCTTGGCAGCAAATGATACATATTAACAGTAAGGTCTAAATAAATGTTTGAAAGTTAAATATAATAACTTGGGCTATTGTTAATGCAATTAGTGAGAATTCAATTAGCCACGTGGTAAAAACAATATAGAAAGAGATTTTAAATATATTAGACAAAGAAAGATGGTGTAATGGTAGAGCACGGACTTTGGAGCCAGGATTCCTGACTCCATCATGTAAAAGTTATGTGTTTCAACCTTTTCTATGCCTGTTTCCTCTTCTAAAAATGAAGATAGTATGCTAGTCATACTATTAACATACCGTGTAGGATTGTGAGGATTAAATGTATTAATATGTGTATAACGCTTAAAGAATTTTAACACATAGTAAGTAAGCATTTGTTAAGTGTAGTTATCTTTCTTTTTCAAATAAAAATCTTCCCTCCCTGTTTCCAAAAATATTGGCACATTTCCAAAAAGGTAGCACAAACAAAATACAATTCCAAAGGTTAAAATATAATTAATACCTGGGATAATCAAAATAATATGTAAACTAAGGATAAGAAGAACGATAAAAGCCAGGAGTTAAATCAGTACATGAAATGAAAAATGGCTTATGACAAAAGAAGTAGGGAACCAATCTGGCTCTGTGAACCCTGTAAAGCAGGCCAGCTCTGCTGAAGAATGCCTTTGAGATATTGTGCCATCACACTTTCTTCCATTTGTCCTGCTATTTGGCAAAAAAAAAAAAAAAAAAAAAAAAAAAAGTCCTGGGAAACATATTAGTACTCAAGTCTCAAACACCTCTCCATCTTTCTCATCCTGTTCAGATCTTACATCACGGAGAAGCATTTGAATTAATCAAGTGTTCCCAGGGGAACTCTGCTCCCCAGTGATTGACTAAGATTATCAAACAGGTACTGATAGTGACAAGGGAGCCTGGGTTGGAGTGAAAGAAACTTGCCCCTTCCGTTGCTCCTTGTGATCCCATGGGACCAACCAGAAGAAATGCAGAAAAATAGGCATCCAAACCTAACATCTCTCAACATATTTTCTTTTGTAAAATAAGTATAGAAAACTTTAAAGGGATCATGTGTGATTCACTAGTAGGGATAAAGAGTTATAAATTTTTATAAAACATTGCAGATTTTCACTGTGCAAACCCAAGGGATCTTCAAAAGCTCTAACATTATTTGCTCCCAGAACTCTAATTTTTTGATCTGCAAAAGAAATTGAGGCAATTCCTGTTAGCTTTTTATTATTGTTGCCTTTTTATTATTATTGTTTCACATTCTCTTAAAAGCAAGCTTCTAATCTATCTTTAAATATTAGTGCCTCCTTCAAGACAAAAATCCCTGAGTACCACCTCAAACTTGATGTTTTACATTAGAGCTCATAAAGAGTACATACCTTCCACTTAAATTACTACTACAGTTAAACCTGTTAATGTAAATTATGGCACTTTTTGGAGCCATATAGATTTGCTAAGTACTGTTTAGCTACAGAAATAGTATGAACCATTCTGGTAGGAAGTAATCAGAGAATTTCATCATATATGGCTTTGAATTAGTTATTGATGTCATATGTATATAATGGAAATCAGTATGCCAATTCTGGAATTTTTTGTCGTATTTGTGGATATACTAAGAAAATTATTTTTTTAAAAATTCTTGCAGGTGGTTTTCATATCCCAACACTAAGGAAAAGTTGAGTATGGGAACAAAACTTTTAGTGGGTTTCTTTGAAATTAATAACAACCACAATCAGTTTGATTCTTATAAACACAACAAAAATGAAACACATCTTAATATAACTTTGCCCTTTTTTTTGAATTTTTAAATTGTGGTAAATATGTATACATAACATAAAATTTTCTCTTTTAACCATTTTTAAGTGTACAGTTCAGTGGCATTAATTATATTCACCATGCTGTACAACTGACAATACTATTTCCAAAACTTTTTCATCTAACTAAATGAAAACTCTGTAACCATTAGGCAATATCTTCTTATTCCTCCCCTCATACTCCCATCCCCTGACAACCTTTAATATATTTTCAATCTCTATGAATTTGCCTATTCTAGAAATTTCATGTAAGTACAATCACACAGTATCTGTCCTTTTGTGTATATCTTATTTCACTTAGCATAACATTTTCAAGGTTCATCCATGTATGTCGTAGCATGTATAAACTTCATCCCTTTTTAGGGATGAGCGCTATAGTAGCTGAATATTATTCCATTCTGTGTATATCCCACATTTTGTTTATCCATTCACCTGTTGATGGACATTTGGGGTGTTTCTGCCTTTGACTATTATGAATAAAGCTGCAGTGAACATTGACATAAAAATATTTGTTTTAGTCCCTGTTTTCAATTCTTTGGTATATATACCTAGAGGTGGAATTGCTGAGTCAATTAGTAATTCCGTTTCACTTTTTGAAGAATCATCAAACTTTTTTCCATAGTGGCTGCAACATTTTACATTCCTGACAGAAATGTAAAAGGGTTCTAATTTTTCTACATCCTTGCAACACTTGTTATTTTTGTATTTTTTAAAAAATTAGTCATTCTAGTAAGTATGAAGTGGTACCTTTTGATTTGCATTTCCCTAATGACTAATGATTTTGAGCTTTTTGCGTGTGCTTATTAGCCGTTTGTCTATCTTCTTTGGAGAAATGTCTATTCAAGTTCCTTGTCCATTTTAAAATTGTGTCATCTTTTTGTTGTTGAGTTTTAGAAGTTCTTTAATATTCTGGGATATTAAACCCTTATCATATATATGGTTTATAGATATTTTCTCCCATTCTGTAGGTTGTCTTTTTACTTTCTTAATAATGTAACTTTGCCTTTGTAAGAACAGTATTTAAATTTCTCTCTTTGGAATAAAAAGGGATACAAAGTATTTAAAATACTAGTCACGGCAATTATTGAAAATGCTATAAGGAAATGGATTGTCCTGTCAACTGACTCATTATTCTTAATGTAGACTACATTAATTAACCTTGTTTATTATATGTATAAAGAAAGCTGTTCTTAATTAGAGATATTTCTATAATAGTTTTTCAGATTAAAAAAGATGAAATTATAAAAAAACAACATTTGCTTTATTTATAGAGCAATTTTATAACCCACGCCTAGGTAGTCATTTACATTATTGGAGTTAGGTTGGACTGATTACAAGAGCATCTATTGGATTGGAGGAAGAAATTATGTAAGTTTAGTGGGAAGACAATGTGTTAAGTCAGTGAATTCAAGGGAGTATGTATAGGTTTGTAATATATTATGGAAAAAGAGAAAAGATAAAGTAGTTGAAGAGTATCCTCATTCCTGAGGCCACAAAAGTTAGGTGAGCCAAGAACATAGTTGGAATTTATCCAAATGCATGGAACATATAACTGAGATCAAAGTGTGCAAGCTCAAATCTGGGTTTCCTTGCTATGAAGCTCCCTCCTCATATTAGTGATATCATAAATAAGAAAATCCTCAAGCACATGCAGTTTACAGAACTAGGGATGGAGCTGGCCGCACCTCAGGAGAAGAACTAGGGAGGAGTTTAAGGAGAGACAAAGGATAGAACCACAGAACAGGCTCTTATTTATAAACGAAAGGGATTACATGGAGGCTGCATGCTCAAGAGCTTCATCTTTATTAGAAAATAATCATAAAATCTTTTTGCAACCATGGAGAAAAAAATTATGAAGTTTTGTAAATTACATTTTTAAAAAAAGTCATAAAACAGAGAGCTGATGAAGAGTTAGCAAATATTATATATATATATATAAAGATAAACTACAGAATAGGAGAAAATATAAACCATATATATGATAAGGGTTTATATATATAATATATATATATATAATATAGGTATATATATCTGGAATAATATTTTTCCAGAATTAAGGTCTCTTCTCAGTGAATTTTGAGAAGGTAAAAATGTAACCAGACTTGACAGAATCACTGATACTTACACCTTTTGATCATCCCAAAATGCAATGGATACCTGAAGAGTGCCCAGAGTACTATCAAGTACCCTGTATCACTTGAAAAATGAATGTAGCAGAATCTGACAATTTACCATGGCATTCTAACATTGGAGACATGTTTTTCAGAGAATGATGCTCCAGCTAACGATAGGATAAGAAATCAAAACTAACATCTTATTCTTCAGGGGTCCTGAGGGCAATAGAGCATGCATGATAAAGGCAAATATACTTATGGTAAAAATGCTTTGCATTATTAAAATATACACCTAATCTAAGTAGGTAGAAAGACGATGTTCTCCTTACCAGCATGTCTGAATGCAGATAAGCCAGTCAAAATGTCTTGTTAGAAGATATGCATGTATATAGCAAGTATGCCTGTCATCCTTCATAACAAATCCCAAAACACTCCAGAATATATGAATTTTTAAGTCATGTTTTGTGAGAGGAATAAGGGTCTTTCAAACAATTGTTCAGTCACCAACAAAACCTAGGATAATCCTAGCAACTAAATTAAAATGTTGTACCTATATGTGTATGTGTGTGCATAATATGTGATTAAATGTCCACCGTTCTCTCCCCCACCTCCATGCCAATGCAGTATGTGTGTAGCCCCAGTGTTCATTTTGTGTTTACTGGATTGTTCCAGTAATGTTGTCCCTCTGAGATGATAGGCAAAGACCACAGCGCGATGAGCGACCAGCTGGTAAGTCCCTCTCCTACACCCAGCTCCTCCCCTTGCAAAAAAAGGAGAGGCTAGTTCTGAGGCAAGAAGCTGATTTTTGGATATATCTCCTCTGGACCCACACTCTTTTTGTCTGGATTTGAAGGAGTCAAGTCAAGATTAAGAACACTCCTAGATATTGGAGAATAGTATCTTATGCCAGTTTGAGACAAATACTAGGTAAGAATATTCCGGTGTAGGTCACAAGCTGGAGACAAGAAGCCAGATTTATGAGTCAGGTTATCAAGCTACACATTGTCAGCTCTGTCTCTTTCCTTTGTGTTTTCCCACAGCGTTTTCTAAGCCTATTTTTAAAATGTCGCTTCCTGGTCTATGAAAGAATGCAACCTCCATGCGAGCAGGGGTGTTTGCTTCATTAACTGCTGTATCCCCTATGTCTAAAACAGAACCTGGGCCACAATGGGCAATTAATAAATATTTGATGAAGAATGAATGAGCTCCTTGTGTTATGTGATACAGGAAAATTAGGGAGAGTTCCTATAGTCACTGTTGAGTATGACATGCTTGGTCCATGTTTTAGGGAAACAACGTTCCTGAGAGCAGAGTACAGGGGCAGCACTACTGGTAAGAAATCTACAAGGAGAAATTCAATCCGGGAAGAAGGAATTGTGGCTGCAAGATACAGTCACTCCTCCCTCTCTGGGGGGTTCTCTTTCCATTGCCAGCCTGGAAGAATCTGGCTTTGGTTTGTCAAGGCAGCTTTGAGTGTTGGAAGCAGGGTGAGGGTTGTGAGTAGATAGGTCCTTAGAGCTGCAGTATGTCAGCGTTATTGGGACAAGTGAAAATAAAGCCAGGGGGAGAGTAGGGGAGCAGTTTAACCTTAGTCCCCATGGGACTCAAGAGGCCTTAGATCTGCTTCCAGTTCTAGTCTGGATTCTAGGGGGAGGAGAGGAGGCGTCTGCTCATGCACCTTCTCACTGAATCTCATGGCGACCCTTCACTTTGCTGAGGACAACGCCGATGCTGACAGAGATCAAACAGCTTGCTTTAGGTTGTAGAGGCAGAGAAAGATTGAATCTGGATTCAAACTTGGGTCTGTTTAATTTCAGGGTCCTCTTTTGCTTCTCTGGACTTATCTTCAGTCTGTCTAATTCCCAAATCCTACACTTTTAACATTGTGACCCTTTATTGCATGGATAACAGCAACACAATTGTGTCAGCGTATGAATGTTCTGTTTCTGAATTATTATTTTGTGTTTATGTGAGGAGTAGGGGTATGAACCTCTGCACTGAGGAAAATGCCTGCTCATGATGAAAGACTGGAAAACAAAGCTAAAAATATACTGTTCAAAGAAGTGAATAGGTTGCTTTCAGTTGTCAAGTTTAATTAGGAGTGATAACTTCGTTAACAAACTGTTTCTTTCTTGTGTGGTTTCTGAAAGTTTTTTCCATAATTTAGCCTTAGGGAAAAATGTAGAGAGGTTTTTCCATGTGTCTTTAAATGTCTTTGCTAGCTTGTGAAAAATGCTTTCTGTGTTCATCAAAGAATCATTCTAGGAAGAGCAATATGTCTCGGAGCTGTGTGCTTGTCCATATGACTGTATTCCTAGGATGCTGCTAATTAGTTATGCAGGAAAATTCTAACATGTGAATCATTAAACCTGGAGGACTTTTATAATCTTCCTGTGGGTCCCTTTTTCACAGCTCATTTGTTTTCATTCAATCTGTTTTTTCCCTATGCCTTATTCCTATCCTCTATTTTCATGTGCGTTAACGAAGTATCTGGGGCACTGGATTTTAATGATATTGAAGGATAAGAAAATTAGGTATGTAATAACAACAGTATATTGTAATTGTTGGCTCTAGAATAAAAACTAAGTTCTAAGGAAGCTGAGTTGAAAAGAATTTAATTTGACTATGAATTTGACTCTATTTCTAGTCATCTAATACCCTAGGAATAAATTTGGGGGTAAGGGTTGGCGGACGTACTTACTGAGGACCTATTGTGTACCAAATGCTATACTAGAAGTACTTTATATATGCTAACTCATTACTCCTTACAACAGCCCTGTGAAGTATTTACTTTTATTCCCATTTTATAGTTGAGGAAATGGAGGATTCCTTAATTGAGAGATTAAATAATCTCAATATTACACCACTAGAATTTGGCAAAGGTAGGATATGAACCCTGGTGAGCCAGGCTCTACCCTCATGCTTTTTATTTTCATATGGAAGGACTTTTCTAAAATTAATTGCATCTTTGAATTTCATCATCAATAACTATTTGTTGTAGAAGTACCTTCTGAAAACAGCACATTATTCTTCCTATATACAGCAAAAATATATAACTAGAAATTATTTTCTAATTTCTTATTCTCTCTCTTCCTTGTTTGTCCTTCGCATAGTTGTACTAAGTTGTTTTTCCACTGTGAAATGTACTATACACACAGACGTGTATAAAATGAACATGTAAATTTTAAAGAATCATATCACAATGAATAACCGTATACTTAGATTAAGAAAAAGAAACTTACCAGAACTGCAGGAGCCATTTGTAAGCCCCTTCCTGATCACAATCTTCTCTTTCCTCTACAGAGGTCACACTGTCTTCTATGTTACTCATTCCTTTGTGTATCTTTTTGGCACTCGTGTATGTATCCCTAAACATATTTTATTCCACTTTGAACCAACTAATCACAAAAATAAATCTGGTTCTGTAGGAAAGTCAATATTGTCACAATTAGAGCAAGGTTCCCAAGAGAAGATAAATTGAACAGAGTTTCTGGGGTATGGCTTGACTTTAGCTGTCCTAGAAGTTTGCATGACTCCTGCAAGGTGATAGATGAATGTGGAAAACACAGAGTTCATTACACTTGGACATCTGGCAGAGCTGAGCATGACTAGAGACAGGACAAAAAAAGTTAAGTTTTATATTTTCTACTTGAAGCCTACTATTGCCTACCCAGTTCTCAGGAACATATTTAAGAAAACCACTTTTGTTGAGCAACTCAAGTGATCACACCTGACCCGGGTAGCAGCTTGGAAAGAAAGTAGAAATTTCATTGGCACGTGGTCTGGACAAGACAAGGCCATAATGCTCACTTGGACATTCTGTCCTAGGTTTAAAAGGAGGTACAGTGGTATCAAAATATATTTCAGTTTCTGCCCACCACAAGAGAGAAAGTTTGTAAGTTTGAGTTTTGCCAAGTTAGAAAGGGAAGGGCATGCCTTAAACCCGCATTTGGGTGAGGCAAAGGCATAAAGTGTAACTGTAGTGTTTGTACCCTCACAATACCCTGGAATAAAATTAAAAAAAAAAAAAAAAAAAAAAAAAAAGAAAGGCTTGGTAAACACCTTGGGATTGGTCCTTACTCTTCCTCACTGCGTGATTTGACCCTTCTGTGCCTAATTTTCTTAATCTGTGAAGAATACTCCTATTCTCCATCTTATAGCATTTTTGGAGGATTAAATTATAAAATGCATGCACCACCCATGCATTCTGGTATCGAATGGGATCTCAGTTAATGCAGGTGTGGTTATTATTTACTCATCTCAAATAATGCTTGGGAAGAGCTGTCATATAAAATATAAATTAACAATAGCAAAGTTAATTCTAGTACAGTGCAAATATTTATCTAAAGATACAGTAATATGGAGAATTATGAAATTAATGAGAGACTCCCAATCTTTGTCCCTGGAATAAACCCTTGTCCAATTTATGTCATGGCCCAAAATGGTCCATGAAATTTGTGGGTAATGGGAACAGTGCATTCACTGGACACAGCATTTGCTCACGGAATAATTGATAGAATACTAATATAAACAGGTCCTCAAACATCTTTGGTTCAACACTCTCATTTTACTGCTAGGGAAATGTACCAATTTTGTGTACTTTTAATGTTTTGGATCTTTGAATTTCATAATTTTTGTTATTTCCTGAGATTCCACAGTACTTCTTATGGAATCTAATCCTTTGTCTCCAAATTACTGGTTTTGAAAATGGCTAAATGTAATTGAAGTTGAGCATCTGTAAAATAGGAATAACAGTGTCTTTACTTCCTACCTCAAAAGTTGTTATACAAAGTAAATTGTGAAACGTTTTGGGAAAAATATATGCAAATGGGAAAATGTAATTTTCATTATTTTTCTCTGTAGCATCTCTTTTCTTCAACAAACAAAATCCTGGTATTGATTTTCCTAGTCAATGAGAGAGTTTCTTATTTTACAAAATATAAACTGTTTACTTGGTTTAAAGAAAGAAAATCCAGGAAAATAGATTATTTTCCCTTTGCTTTTTAGAAGTAATATGACTTTGAAACAACTACTTTCTAAAGTCAGGGTGTGAGGAACAGTGCATACAGCATCTAACCTTTTACTAGAATAGAGCTACCTTTTCCGGTGTCCAGAAAAACTAGTAAATAATAATAAATCTGTTATGATTAAAAAGAACCCAACAGATAATAATGATTCCATTATGCCAAAGGAGTTTAGTTCTCTTCCCAGATATAAATAGATCGCTTCCTGGTCCATATTCTTTTCTTCTACCTTCCCAATAGCCTCTTATACCCTCATTGAACAACACTGTGTGATATTAGAGGAGATGAATTAGCTTATTTACGGACATAGGCATTATATGGGCAAGTGTTTGCCAACACAAAGATAAGCCATCTTTTTCTGAATATGAATTGCTACAATTTATTTATTAGATTTTAGAGGTGCCCTTTGTGATTCATATCATTTCAGAGCAAGAGATATTTTTTAAAAAAGAACGAGAAATTACACTGAGAGCTTCTATCTATGTGCCTATGGACTCCCTCCCAGACTGATATCTCCAGCTCAGATCACACTTCTGAATGCCAACCCCCCAGCGCTATTTCAAATTCAACATACACAATCTTAAACTCATCATTTCTCCCACCCATCCAAATCTGTTCCTTTCTCTATATTTCTTATTTTGGAATATTCCTGCTATTATTGTTTCAGCATTCTCCTGTTTCAAAAAATAATAATTCATAAAAATGTTTTTCTTTTTTACAAAAAATTTTATTGATAAATAATAATTTTACACATTTATGAAGTTCATGTGATATTTTGATACACACATACAATGTGTAAGGATCAAATCAGGGTCTTTACATTAACTATAACCTCAAACATTTATCATTTATTTGTGTTGGGAACATTTAAAATCTTCTCGCTATTTTGAAATATATATTGTTGTTAATAGTATTCTCTTAATGGAACTGTTGCAGTTGTCTCTAATGGCTCTTTCTTTTTCCTTATCTCAGTACGTACCCATACTGTTCCATTGCTGATCTTTCTAAAACATTAATCTGAGCATATATAACTCCCCTGGTTTGAAACCCTCAATGAAACCTTAATGCCTGCAATAAGAAACCCAGTCTCCTTAGTGTGATATGCAAGACCCAGAGTCTGGCCTTCTTCCTATCAACTTTTCCAACCTCAACTCCCTGCACATGCTTTATGCTTCAGTCAGGGCAAATTCTTAAAGTCCCTAAACAGCATACCATTCCACACTTTCCCGCTGCCTAGAATGCCTTTCCCATCTCTCACACCACCCATTCCAACATTTACCTGACAGATGCTTACTTGGATCCAACCCAAGTTTTTGCCCATTGTGAAGCCTTCTCTAGTGTACCAGGAAAGAAAACTTCCTCCTCTGAGCCACCTTAAAACCCTAAACATCCTTCTATTATTGATCTAACACGCTGTGTTCTAACACCTTTTCACATGATTGTTTCCTTCCTTTAGATCTGGAGCTCCTCAGGACAAGAGGCATGTATTATTTGTAACAGTTTCTCAAACTTAGTGCAATGAATAGAGTAAGTCCACAAAAAATATTGGTCGAATGCATGAATAAATGAAATTTTCAAAAATGCCTTACATCAGAATAACATTTTCTTATATATGTTTCCTTTAATCCTCACCAGAGCCCTGGGATGTCAGTACTCATGATCACTGTTATGAAACAGAGAGAGCAGTGACACTATTAACATACCCATGTAAAAGGAGTTCTCTTACACCCAAAGGCCTAAATGGCCAGTGGATAGGTACCCAGATTGTGGCTGGCATGGCTCACTGAGCAATTTAATATGCTAAAGTAATTGCTGTTTACCTCAGGTTTTATTTTACAAGGAAATCTACATATGTGCTACAGGCAGATAGTCTTATTTTCTCAACTATTAAGAGACTACTAGAAGCCTAAAGTAAGGCTTCCTCCTAGTCCCAGAACTTACAGCTCACTTTATTGACATTGCTTGTTTGCTGTTCAGTTTATCCCACTGTCTGTGACCTCTTGGGGGCAAGAACTGTGCCATTTTCATCTTTGTATCCTCAGCACTGATCACAGTTCCTGGTATTTAGCAGGCTCTAATACAATGTTTTTAGAAAAGAGAAGGAGGGAAAGGAGTGGTGGGTGGAGGGGAAAGGAAGGAAGAAGAGAGAAGCAATCACATCTGCTTGCAAAAGTGGGAACTGTAAACATTATTCCTATTTTGCACATGAGAAAACAAAAGGAAAAAAAGAAGTGCCCAAGACCACCCATGGACTAATTCACTGGTAAAACAGACAAGAGCTCAATTGCCCTGTCTCAGCATCCAGGGAACACAAAATCCAGCATCTGGAAAACAGCAGGCACTCACAAGTTGGTATTTCTCTTCCCCCTTTCCAATGAGCCTCTCTGCACTCTTCTGAGGAATTGTGTGGAGCAACATTTTCTAGTTATTCAATGAATAAAGCAGAGCTTCTTGAGTATGCTCAGACGAACAAAAGAAATGCATTATTCACAGTATCCTTTAAAAAAATTTTTAAAAGATTTTAAAAAAATTCTTTTCTTAAAGATTTTTAAAAAAATCTTTTTAAAAAATTTTATTTCAGAATATTATGTGGGTTCAAACGTTTGGTTACATAAATTGCTTTTGTACCATTTGAGTCAAATGGTAAGTGAACCCATCACCAAGATAGTGTGCGTTGTATCTGTCAGGTGTCAATTTACCTATCCCCTCCTCACCCCCCCCATCTGCTTGATTTCCAATGAGTGTCATTTCCATATGTTCACGTAAGTGTTGATCGATTAGTTCCAATTTAATGGTGAATATATGTAGTGTTTATTTTTCTATTCTTGAGATACTTCACTTAGAAGAATGGGCTCTGGTTCCATCTGGGTTAATACAAGAGGTATTAGTTTACCATTTTTTTGTGGCTGAGTAGTACTCCATGGCATACATATACCACATTTTATTAAACCACTCATATATTGATGGGCACTTGTGTTGTTTCCACATCTTTGCAATTGTAAATTGTGCTGCTATAAACATTTGAGCAAAGGTATCTTTTTTATAGAATGTCTTTTTTTTTCCTTTGGGTAAATACCCAGTAGTGGGATTGCTGGATTGAATGGTAGTTCTGTTTTTAGTTCTTTGCGGTATCTCCATACTGCTTTCCATAGAGGTTGTATTAGTTTGCAGTCCCACCAACAGTGTATGAGTGTTCCTATCTCTCTGTATCCACCCCAGCATTTGTTGTTTTGGGGCTTTTTTATAAAGCTGTTCTCACTGTAGGTAGGTGATATCTCATTGTGGTTTTGATTTGCATTTACCTGATGATTAGAGATGTTGAGCATTTTTTCATATATTTGTTGGCCATTATTCTATCTTCTTGTGAAAAGTTTCTGTTCGTGTCCTTTGCCTACTTTTTAATGGAATTGTTTGATTGTTTCTTACTCATTTTCCTGAGTCCTATATAGGTTCTACTTATTAGCCCTTTATTAGATGTACAGCATGTAAATATTTTCTCTCATTCTGTAGGTTGTCTGTTCACTCTAATGATTATTTCCTTGGCTGTGCAGAAGCTTTTTAATTTGATCAGGTCCCATTTATTTATTTTTGTTGTTGCTGTCATTGTTTTGGGGGTGTTCTTCATAAATTTTTTGCCTAGGCCAATGTCTGTAAGAGTTTTTCCAATATTTTCTTCTAGAATTCTTATAGTCTCATGCCTTCGGTTTAAGTCTGTTATCCACCATGAGTTGATTTTTGTGAGAGGTGAGAGGTGCGGATCCTGTTTCAGTCTTCTACGTGTGGCTATCTTAAAAATTCTTTTCTGACCTTTTAATTCTTTCTTCATTCCAAAATTCCACCCTTGACTGATAATGTAAAGGACAGAGAAGTCCTAAAATTAATAAACTGAAAATAGTTACAGGTCAGTAGAACATGTTTAACTAAAGAAATATATAGGAAATGAAAGCTAGGTTACCTTCTCTTTCTAGCTATTACTCTTTTTAACAGTTAAGAACTTTCATACCAAAATTATGGAAAACATTGAAACTGTGTTTCAACAATATTTAGAGACCACATTTTCTTCCCAGACACATTTGCCCACAACTTTTGCATCCCATTTTATACCTTAGAAAAAGGCCCCTTTTCTGGCCTTGTAAAGTACTCTCTTACAATACATTTACTACACTGTAATCATCTTTTAATCAATTGATTTCGTCTACTAGTTTTTAAGCCCTTTGAGAGCAGGAACAGATAGGACACTACAGAATATGTGTCTGATTTGCAGTACAAAAGCTTTTTCACTTGCTGTGATCCTATTTGTCCATTTTTGCTTTGGTTGCCTATGCTTTTGAGGTCTTACTCAATAAATCTCTGCCCAAACCAATGTCTTGGGTGTTTCCTCAACATTTTCTTCTGGTAGTTTCATAGTTTCAGGACTTTAGATTTAAGTTTTCAATCCATTTTTATTTGATTCTTTTATTTTTTTTTTGAGGCAGAGTCTCACTCTGTCACCCAGGCTAAAGTGTGATAGTGTCATCATAGCTCACTGCAACCTCAAACTCCTGGGCTCAAGTGATCCTCCTGCCTCAGTCTCCAGAGTAGCTGGGACTACAAGCATGCACCACCACACCTGGCTATTTTTTTCTATTTTTGGTAGAGATGGGATCTTTTGCTCTTGTTCACACTCGTCTCAAATGCCTGACCTCAAGTTATCCTCCCACCTTGGCTTCCCAGAGTGCTAAGATTAACAGGCATTATTTGATTTTTGTATATGGTGAGAGATAGGGGTCTAGTTTCATTCCTCTGTATGTGGATATCCTGTTTTCCTAGCACCATTTATTGAAGGGACTATCCTTTCCCCAATGTATGTTCTTGGTGCCTTTGCCAAAATGAGTTGACTGTAAATGCACGGATTCATTTCTGGGTTCTCCATTCTGTTTCATTGTTCTGTGTTTCTGTTTTTATGCCAGCACCATGCTATTTTTGTAACTATAATTTTGTAGTATAATTTGAAGTCAGGTAATGTTCAAAAAAGTGAAGAAACAACCCACAGAATGGGAGAAAATATTTGCAAACTACCCAAGGGATTAATAACCAGAATATACAAGGAGCTCAAACAACTCAATAGGAAAAAAAAGCAATCCAATTTAAAAATGAGCAAAAAATCTGAATAGACATTTCTCAAAGGAAGACATACAAATGGCCAACAGCTATATGAAAAAGTGCTCAACATCACTAATCATCAGAGAAATAAATGCAAATCAAAACTACAATGAGATATCATCTTGCCCCAGTTAAAATGTCTTTTACCAAAAAGACAGGCAATAACAAATGCTGGCAAAGATGGAGAAAAGGGAAGCCATGTACACAGTTAGTAGGAATATAAATTAGCACAGCCACTATAAAGAACAGTATGGAGGTTCCTCAAAAAACTAAAGATAGAACTACCATATGATTCAGCAATCTCACTGCTGGATATATATCTGAAAGAAAGGAAATCAGTCTATTGAATTAATGTCTCCACTCCCATGTTTGCTGCAGCACTATTCACAATAGCCAAGATATGGAATCTACCTAAGTGTCTGTCAACAAATGAACGGATAAAGAAAATGTGTATATACATACAATGGAGTATTATTCAGCCATAAAAAATGAAATCCTGTCTTTTGCAGCAACATGGGTGGAACTGGAAGACATCATGTTAAGGGAAATAAACCAGGCACAGAAAGACAAATATCATATGTTTTCACTCATATGTGGGAGCCGAAGAAAAAATTGAACTCATGGAGATAGAGAGTAGAATAATGGTCACCAGGGGCTGAGAAGGGTAGTGTGGAAGGGGAGATAAAGAAAAGATAGTCAATAGGTACAAAAATACAGATGGATAGAAGGAATAAGATCTAGCATTTGGTAGCACAATAGGGCAGCTATAGTTAACAATATTTTATTGCATATTTGAAAATAACTAAAAGAATGGAATTGGAATGTTCCTAATATAAAGAAATGATAAATGCTTCAGGTGATGCATGCCCTAATTTCCCTCATTTGATCATTACAAATATGCTTGTATCAAAATGCCACATGTATCCCATAAATATGTACAACTATTATGCATCCAAAATTAAAAATTAAAAACCAAAACAATAAAAACCCTTTGAATCAATTTGAGTTTTATGTGAATATTTAATTATTTGAATTTCATGATACACTTGCTTTCTCATTATGCTGTATCTTCTCCTCTCTGACTCTAATTTTCTACTGCACTGTAGCCCTCTTAAATTACAGTTTTAACCAGACTATAAATTCATGAGGAACACCAATTTAAGAGTGAGCTGGAAGTTACTTATATCAGAGCAGAACGATTCAACCATGTAAGTTCACTTTGAAACTTATAACACCTAGTATGGAAGGTTTGGCCAAGTAAGAACTGTGTACTTCAAAAGACTTCATGGAACTACATGACCCAAGCCCAGGAATCAACTACCAGCCATGGTGATTAGTTTAAGGAAGAGCCTGGGACCTCAGTTAGTGCAAACACAGCAAATTATGGGTAGTTTGTTGGGACAATTTTGAAAGAGAAGCTCTCTTCCTGCAGATACTTTTAAGAGGATGGCATATATGTCTAAAACTGCTGGCCATTACTGAAGGAGGAAGGGATGTGCCTTAAAATAGAACCAACTGTAAGTAAGATAGAGAGAAGTAATGAAATTGCTTGAGCCTTTGGTGCAGCCATATGTGATTTTTCAGTTATGGAAGCTAACACGTTTTCCTTTAGCTGTTTAAGTTTCTGTAATTTCAGTCTGAAGAGTTATGGCTAACAAAGTTATGGCTTTGTCAGGATCTATGAAATAAATTGAATAGTATTAAATCCCATCGGCCAAGATTTCTGGTGAGTTGCTAAATTTTGTTTCATTCTATTCTTCCTGACTATATTTGATTTATTATCCTCACTATTGCATGTCTACCATTCATGACCCCAACTCTAAAATAAACACCCTGCCCAACTAGAAATAAGCCTCCATTTCCCTAACTCTTAAAGATCTTTACTTCTAGGAAAAGATACTTTCAACATTCCTAGTATTTACATACTTGTCTTATGAGGATGAATTTATTATAACTCACCCAAGATATTTTTTTAATCCTGCCTTAAACCACAACATACCTCATATTATTTATTTATTTATCTATCTATATATTTATTTTTAGAGAGGGAGTCTTGTGATGTTGCCAGGATGGATTCAAATTCCTGGGGTTAAACTGTACTCCTGCCTCAGCCCCCAAAGTAGCTGGGAATACAGATATAAAACACCACAGTCAGCTTGACTCAGTCAAGTTTTAATTATCCACTTGGCTTGCCCCTTGAATGAAAATAGATAAAACATTAGACTATTTATTTATATCAATTATTTTGTACTGGAATTGCCCAGTCAAAATTTTAAAATCAAAATTAATTTTACTCTCATCATTGTATTAGCATTATAATTACTCATTTTCATATTTAATAATATCAATTTTTGTTCTAACTGAAATGCAATTGCATTGTCTGTATATGAGTTGCTTTGTATATGTTAAATCATCCTTGCATCTCTGGGATGAAACCCACTTCATCATGGCAAATTATCTTTTTGATGTGCTATTGAATTCAGATTGCCAGTATTTTGTTGAGGATTTTTGCATCTATGTTCATCAGAGATATTGGTCTCTAGTTTGCTTTTTTTGTTATGTCCTTTCCTGGCTTTGAGATCAAGGTGATAATGGCTTCATAGAAGGAGTTAGGGGGGATTCCCTCCATCTAATATTATGGAATAATTTCTCTAGGATAGGTAACTGTTCTTTGTAGATCTGGTAAAATTTAGCTGTAAATCTGTCTGGTTCTGGGCTTTTCAGTTGTTATTGGGAGATTTTTTATTACTGCTTCAATCTTCCTGCTCTTCATTATTGGTCTGTTTGACTTCTATTTCTTCCTGATTCAGGCTGGTGAGGTTGTGTGTTTCAAGGAATTTATCCACTTCCTCTATGTTTTGTAGTTCATGCGCATAAACATTTCATAATATTCATGGATGATATTTTGTATTTCTATGGTATCAGCAGTAATGTCTCCTTTTCCATTTTTTTTTTTTTTTTTTTTTTTTTTTTTTTTTTTTTTTTTTTTTTTTTTTTTTTTTTTTTTTTTTTGGAGGCAGAGTCTCACTCTGTTGCCTGGGCTAGAGTGCCATGGCGTTAGCCTAGCTCACAGCAACCTCAGACTCCTGGGCTTAAGCAATCCTTTTGCCTCAGGCTCCCGAGTAGCTGGGACTACAGGCAAGCGCCACCACGCCCGGCTAATTTTTTCTATATATTTTTAGTTGTCCAGCTAATTTCTTTCTATTTTTAGTAGAGACGGAGTCTTGCTCTTGTTCAAGCTGGTATCAAACTCATAACCTCGAGTGATCTTCCCGCCTCGGCCGCCCAGAGTGCTAGGATTACAGGCATGAGCCACCGTGCCTGGCCCCTTTTTCATTTCTGATTGAACTTATTTGAGTACTTTCTCTTCTATTTCTGGATAATCTGGTGAGTGGTCTATTGATTTTGTTTGTCTTTTCAAAGAAACAACTTTTTGTTTATTGATCCTTTATATTGTTTTTCTGGTTTCCATTTTGTTTAGTTCTGCTCTGAGCCTTCTTTTTCATCAGCTGGCTTTTAGTTTGGTTTGCTCTTCTTTTTCTAGTTCCTTGAGATGCGACATTAGGTTGTGAATTTGTGATCTTTCTGTCTTTTTGGTGTAGGCATTTAAGGCTATGAACTTTCCCCTTAGTATTGCTTTTTCTATATCCCATAGATTTTTGAAATTTTGTGTCTCCTTTGTTGTTCAGTTCAATGAATCTTTTAATTTCCATTTTACTTTCATCATTGACCCAAGGATCATTGAGCAGGTTGTTTAATTTCCATGACTTTGTGTAGATGTGAGGGTTCTCTTGGAATTAATTTTTAGTTTTATTTCACTGTGGTCTGAGAAGGTACATGGTTTGATTTTGATTTTTTTTTCAATTTGCTAAGACTTGTTTTGTGGCTTAATGTGATCAATCTTGGAAAATGTCCCATGTGCTGATGATAAGAATGTATGTATATGTATTTGGATAGAATGTTCTGTAAATGTTTGTTAGGTCCATTTGTTCTAGAGTCCTGTTTAGGGCTAGTGTTTCTTTATTGATTTTCTTCTTTGATCATCTGTCCAATTCTTTTTCTTTTTCTTTTTTTATTTTATTTTCTTTTATTTTATTTCATTTTTTTATTAAAAAAAAGCCTACAGCACCCGGTATTCCCAGGTGGTCTCCCATCCAAGTAATAACTAGGTCCAATCCTGCTTAGCTTCTGAGATCAGAAGAGATCAGGCACATTCAGGGTGGTTTGGCCATAGATGAGCTGTCCAGTTCTGTCAGTGGGGTTTTGAAGTCACATCAAAAACATAATTCACCATGATCAAGTGGGTTTCACTCCAGGGATGCAAGGATGATTTAATATATGCAAATGAATAAATGTGATTCACCACATAAGCAGAAGAAAAACAAAGACATAAGATCAACCCAATAGAGGCCAAAGAAGCATTTGATAAAATACAACACTTCTTATGATAAAAAACCTCAACAAACTGGGCATAGACAGAACATACCTCAAAATTATAAAAGCCATATATGACAAACACACAGCCAATATCATACTGAATGGGGAAAAGTTGAAAGCACTCCCTCTAAGAACTTGAATAAGACAAAAGTGCCCACTGTCATTTCTGTTCATCATGGTACTGGAAGTCCTAGCCAGAGCAATAAGGCAAGAGAAAGAAAGTGTATTCAAATTGGGAAAGAGGTCAAACTATCCCTGTTCACTGACTATATGATTTTGTATCTAGTAAACTCTAAAGATTCTGCCAAAAGATACCTAGAATTGATAAATAAATTCAGCAAAGTTTTAAATTGCAAAGTCAATGTATATAAATCAGTAGCATTTCTATATACTAACAACAGTCAGGCTAAGAGTCAAATCAAGGACTCAATGCCATTTACAATAGCTACAAAGAAAATAAAATACCAAGGAATACATTTACCAAGGAGGCAAAAGATCTCTACAAGGAGAACTACAAAACACTGATGAAAGAAATCATAGGTGACACAAACAAATGGAAAAACATCCCATGCTCATCAACTGGCAGAATCAATATCATTAAAATGTCCATACTGCCTGAAGTGATTTACAGATTCATGCAATCCCCATCAAAATACCAACATCATATTTCACAGATCTAGAAAAAATAATTCTATGCTTCATTTGGAACCAAAGAAGAGCCCAAATAGCCAAAGCAATCTTAAGCAAAAAGAACACATCAGGAGATACCACATTACCTGACTTCAAATTATACTACAAGGCTACAGTAACCACAACAGTGTGGTACTGGTACTGGTATAAAAGTAGAGACATAGACCAATGGAATAGAACAGAGAACCCAGAAATAAAACCATTTAGCTACAACCAACTAATCTTCAACAAAGCAGACAACAGCATACACTGGGTAAAGGAAGCCCTATTCAATAAATGGTGCTGGGAAAATTGGGTAGCTGCAAGCAGAAGAATGAAACAGGACCCCTATCTCTTGCCATATACAAAAATTAATTCAATATGGATAAAAGATATAAATGTAAGGCATAAAAATTCTAGAAGAATACATAGGAAAATCTTTTCTAGACATTACTGGCCTAGGCAAAGAATTTATGACTAAGACCCCACAGGCAAATGCAACTTCGACCTTATTTATGTGTTTATGAAGAGTTTGTGAATTCCCAAAATACCATGGGAAATAACTAACAAACAATTTCATAGTTTTATCTAGCTTTATGTAATTCTTATTTTAGTGCTGCTAGGTAGATTGTTGTATAGTTTGGGTTGTGTCTACAGTATAGTTAGATTATCTGAAAAGTAAATTGTGTAATGAAAATCCATAATACTTATATTATCTATACACTTTACTTCATTATATCAATCCAGGCTAATTTCCAGCAACTCCCTATTTCAAACTTTACATTCAAGAAATACTAAATTATTTGCATTTCCTAGAACAAACCACATGTTTTTTATGCCTTCTTGCCTTTGGATATATTCTTCTTTCTATTTAGAATGACTTTCTATCCTTTGTCCACCAGGGGAATTCTTATCTATCTTTCAAGGCTAATTTAACTATTATTCTTTCAATGAAACCTCCCAGATACCCCCTTACTTTCCAAGGCAACACTGATCACGACTTTCCCTCTGCTAGCACTGAACCTGTCCACGTCTCTATTATTAAACTTGTCCTTCTAAATGATTTGACTATCTCCTCAATGAAAACATGAGCTCTTTTAGGGAAGTGGACCAGATTCCATGGATTATTGTATACTCAGAGCCTACAATGTACTTGATAATGTAGTAAATACTCAATTTATGTTTGATAAATGAATACATGAATGCATGTATACAGCACAAATGATATAGGTATATTTGATTCATTGAACAATCATTTTGTTTTAGTAAAATGTCCTTGTCCTAATACTATGTTCAAAGTATAGTTTTAACATAAAAATGAGATCTCTGAGCAACTTTTAGAGTAAAATTGCATATTTCTATGGCAGAGTTTGAACAAAAATCCATTAGTTAAGGTTCTAATTGAGAATGGTTCTCTTTTGCTGGAAAATTTAAACAACAGGTTTTTATTTAATAGTAAGTAGTATGAGTGCTATGGCAATGTAGAAAGGTCAAACATTATTTTCAAAAACAACGTATAAGACATATTGGCATAGGAAATACTTCTGGCTTACCGAATGATGTACAAATAACATCTCACACTGGAGAGAGAAAATAATAAAAGAATTCATATTTTAGGACTGCTGATAGAAAAATGGCACACTTACAGGTTTCATCAGAGGCCACAAAAATAGAAGGTTCTCAGAGACAAAAGACATTAAAATAGAAAATGTAAAAATATCTGTCTCCTCAATTATATAGATGATTGAAACAAGAGATATGTTCTGACCTATCCCAGATTCACAAGACAAGCCCCATTAAAAGGTAGAACCCATTTTTCCAGCTTCCTATTCTATGGGAAGAAGTTAAGGTGTTAGATTTACCAAATTTTATGCCTGATTCCACATGATTCAGAACCATTTATGATGCCTTTGCCAGTGAGTAAATACTTATAACTAAGAAGAATGGATCATTTTGCTATTTTAAAATAGATCCTTTCAAGATAACATTTCATAAAGAAACAAATTTGTGGGAGTCAAGACAATGTTTTCACTTGACAGCAATGGTAAACTATGCCCATAACATGTGGTTGACTCAGTATGCCATGAAAAACAGAGCAGAAGATCATCATCCAATACCACAGCTTTCTGATTACTAGGCTGAGCTATGGCACACTAGGCCTCATCCATTTCTCTGTCTTGTATATAGTCGGCCATAAAGATGGCTCTAGAATTCAGCCTTTTTCCAATTAGTTATTCTTTATGTTGAACGAACTGGGATTAAAATAGAAGTAATTTAAGATTCAAAAGAAAGAGAAAATAGAATAGGAAGAAAGTTTATTTTAGTTTAAAATTTTTTCCAAGTTTTCACATGTAGCTTTGTCTAATGGCAGAAGCAATCTCAACCAGAAAACATTATTTCTTTCTTCATTCACTGGTTTAGGCAATGTATATGTACTATGGCTATGAAATGGACATTGCCCTATGGCTGTAACAGAAAAGGAGACAATAAAGAACATGTCCTTATGATACAAAGAGGAGTTGCCCTATGTAAACCATAATACTAACAAGTACCACATGTCACCTGTCTACTACATGCTAAAAGATTTACATACATTATCCTAATCTACATGACAACCCCATAATTTATGAATTCCTGTGTTGCCCCATCAACATGATTTTTTAATTTAAAAAGTCAATAGACAATTTGTTTAAAAAATAGTAACTCATCAGGTAAAAGAAATCTCTCACAAGCAGAGCAAAAACAGAGATAAGAACCATAAAGGAAAAGGAAAGCCTTGGAGGCTAGATATAAGATATTTAAGAGTATGTAAAACAAGAGTTCCAAGTGTGATAAAAACGAAATAAGAAGTGATAATTAAAGAATAAGATTGCTTGAGCCCAGGAGTTCAAGACCAGCCTAGGCAGCATATCAAGACCCCATCTCCACAAAAAATAAAAAAATTAGGCAGGCATGGTGGCTCAAACCTATAGTCCCAGCCTCTCAGGAGACTTAAGCAGAAGAATGGCTTAAGCCCAGGAGTTCCGGTCTGCAGTGAACTGTGATCTGCACTCTAGCCTGAGTGCCAGAATGAAACTCTGTCTCAAGAAAAGAAAAAAGAAAGAAAGAAAGAAGAAGAAATTTCCCTGAATAAAGAAAGAGGTAAGCCTACAAGATGGAGAGTAAAATGGATATTTTCACCAATGAAATCATATAACAAGAGAACAATTCTGAAATGATCTCTCCTTAGCATGAGGTTTGAAAAGAAGGTACTTTCTTAATCACTATTAAAATCACTGTACTCTAAAAGAACAGATAAAATACATTTATTTTTATTTGAAATCTGCTAGTAGCCTTCTTGTGGCAGTCACTTGTCCTTTCGGAAAATGTCAACAAATTTGAAACATTTATTTTTTTGTAAAGGAAAACTCAGAAATATTTTCAACAACTTAAAAAAAAAAACTTTGCCACATCCGTGAACCTCTTGTGGTATAAAATATTTTCAGTTGTGTTTCTGTCTCATAACAAAGTAATATTAAAGTACAATTTAAAGTACAATTTAAGAAGATATCAAAAATTTGAAGAGGCAAATAAATTAAAGAAATTATACTGGTATCCAATTTCCCTCCCACTTTATTCTCAGTCTTACCATTCCTACTGTGCAATTATGTTTGTCTTCTCTATTCCCTGAGTGATGAACAGTGAGGGCACTCTATTCCTTCCCCAAATTCCCTTCCTCAAATATATATGACAACACAATATATGACACAAGTCACATTTCAATTTAATGGGAAAAAAATAGTTTACATAATAAATTCTGTTGACCTAACTGGCTATCCATTTGCAAAAAAGCAAAACTAAATTCCTAATTCCTTTTAAGAATTAAACAAAATAAAACAATACAAATATTAGAAGAAAAATTATAGAATTGTTTGCATAAATTTGAGGTAGAGAGAAACGTGGAATAAAAATAAGAAATATAAAATTCCATGAAGGACTAGATAGATATAATTAAATACACAAAAATATTAAATGTTTTAGGGTGAAGATATTTTAATCAATGGAAAAGGATAAATCAAAAATAGAGAAAAATATTAGTTACATATCTAAGAGATAAAAGGTTAATATAAAAGACTTCCTAAAAGTTATCATTTTTTAAATAACAAATCAATGGGAAAATGGGAAAAGGAGAAAATTCAATTTTCATAAAAGAAAATTCAAGTGCCCAGTAAACTTAAGATACTTAACATTTTTTTACATAATTGGTTATTAAAACTAAAAATATACATATCCTGTTATCAATCTATTTAACTCTTGGTAATCTCTTCTATATAAAAATAACCAATAGTACATATATGGACTAGGATATTAATTGAAGCATTGTGGATACTGAGAAAAAACTAACTGGATACAGCATGACAGTTTAACAACAGAGGAATGGTTGAGTAAGCAGTAGTACATCCATACTATGACATATTATTTAGTTCTTAAAAAGAATACATAAGATCTCTATTGACTGGTGGAATATTCACAATATACTATTTTGTGAGAAAAGACAATTTCAAGATTTGTTTAATATGATTTCATTATCAACAAACAAAAGTATTTTTTAGACCTATTATTATGTGTATTTATAAGAGCATAGAGAAAAGTTAGAGAAACACATATCAGATTATAAACATTGTTTACTACACAAGAATAAAAAGAGGTTGATGAAGGTGGGACCTAGGAGGTGTGTGTGGGGGGTGGATTACTATTTTTACTTTTACATCTTGCATGTTTCGCTGTTTGGAATTAGCACATATTACAATTATAAATAAGAAAAATAATTAAATGAAAAAAATCATGAGAACAGGCACTATTCTGGGTGCTGTATAGGCCAGAATAACATGGGTTAAAAAGTATCTTACAAATCTTGTGGAACAATCCTAAAACTTTCAATCCAACAGTCAAGAATAGGAATAACTTCCTGTTAAATGTATCTGGGTTTATGTTAATATTTATTTCCAATGAATGCTAGGGCCAAAGTAAAGCTGGTTTGTTGTGAATGAATACTACCGGGCTTTAGCTGCATCTACAGGTAAGTGGAGTTAACTAATACCTTCTTTCTCTGGTATTCTATGATTCTTCTAGGGTTCCATAAAAAATTTAATTCAGAAAATATGCAATCCACATGTGTTATGTGATTGGCAGTGTGCTAGGCAATGGTCACCTACATATGGACAAGACTTGACGCTGACCCTAAGAAGCTCATTCCACCAGAGGGAAAAGGGGGCAGTTAACTCTGCACATTGCAATTACAAAGTATACAAGAAGGCATAGGAGCATATATGAGGTCATAATTATCTCAGGAAAAGGCAGGTTTCTGGAAGATGTAAACTGGCTGTCAAAGATTAGCAGGAGTTTATGAGGTGAATTAATATTTCAGCCTGAAAGACCAGAATGTACAGAGACAACAGAAGAGAATTTTCTGTGTATGTTTTGGGAGTGATGATTGGCCCATTTGGGCTACAATACAGGATACATGGAGATGTCAAAATATCAAGTTGGAAGGCTGGTTCACTGGGGTTGCTTCTGCTAAGGATTTGAATTGTAGCCTATAGATGAGTGTTTCTCAATCTTCAGTGCACATAACAACATCCTGGGAATGCTTATTACAACTCAAATTCCTGGAACCTAGCCTCATGGGACCTGGTAATCTGCATTTTAATACCCAGGTGATGCTGATTTGGGGAAAATACTGTGAACTCAGTGAAATCATCAAGATTATAAATTAAAGTTAATGACATTATCATACCCGTGTTTTAAGTGACTAACTCTGGTTTCAGTGTGGAGAATGGATTAGAATTGCCCAGAATAGAGTGCAGTGGCATCAGCCTAGCTCACAGCAATTTCAAATTCCCGGTCTCAAATAATCCTCCACCTCAGCCTCCCAAGTAGCTGGGATTACAAGCGCTCACCACCACCCCTGGCTAATGTTTTCTATTTCTAGTAGAGATGGGGGTCTCGCTTTTGCTCAGGCTGGTCTCAAACTCCTGACCTCAAGGGATCCTCCCGCCTTGGCATCCCAGAATGCTAGAATTATAGGTGTGAGTCACTGCACTCAGCCCAAGGCAATATATTTTGAGACAGTAAATTAGAATGAAAACATGTTTGAGGAAAACTAGATAGCCTAGAGAGTGGCAAATACGATTAAGACAATGGAAATTTGAGACCAAAAATATATATATGGGGAGAAAAATTTTGTGTACAGGAGCCAAGAACTTGTGAATACAAAGATAATTACTCTGCCATTCATTATGATTTTGGACCGACTCCTTAATTTCTCCACCTCTGGGAGTTTACAGCCTAATTATTAGCTTTCCCAACTATAAAAATATGGGGCATGCTAAGTATTAACGTTATACAACTAATAGTAGAATGGTAATATTTGTCTACCTGCCTCAAAAGTAAGGTGCAAGGATTCATTGTTCAGTGTTTGTGGACACACATGGTGAGTAAGGGGAGAGAAATTTAAAGAGAAACACTCTTCATCTGAATATATTAACAGCTTTTGAAAGATATATTGTTTCCACTAAATCCATTTGCTCTTACACATTTTTCCACTTCATTTCAGGTACTTTTATTCAGTTGTCCCTGTGCTTTACAATAACAGGGGAGAAGGGTTTTGTCAAAATTTTCTTTGCAATTTACATTTTCTAATTCATTACAGTTAATTAAAAAAAAATCCACCGACAAAAGAGATTCAATGCTAGGGATTCATTAATTTAAGCTTTCAGACAAAAGCAAAAATTTTTTATAAATGACCTAGAGCCATTAATAATTCATTACTTTTTAGAAGGAACCAGAAATGTAAAAGTGATTTACAGATAAACTGATTTAAAGCTAATTAGATTTCCTGAATAGCCCCCAATTGTCAATGAATGCAAAGAATTTCATTTAAATTAGAATTCTTTGTGGAAATCAGTTTAAGAGAAAACTAGAAACAGAAAAGGGAAAGTGTCATTTGATTTATGTACAGTTTACTAAGTTGTGAAATCCTTCATTTATTCCATGATTTGCCTTGGTTTTATAACATTGTGCATGTTGTTTGCAATATGAGTTTAAACAACATAGGCAAATTCTAAAAGGTAACATAATTTTTTTAAATGCTGATTCAGGAACTTCAGAGAAAAATAACTATTTGGTGCAACACTACTGAATTGGCAATAGTTATATTCTTCTGGTACTTTCGGTTGAAAATATTGCATGACAGCTGGCCAGGTGTTAAAAAGGCGAAATCCTTGTGACAAAGGAAGTAATTGACTTACCTGTGCCTCTAAGCAAAAATTTTAGCTAGGAAAACAAAGCCAAGAACTAAGATGTAGCTTGTAACATTGCCATTTTTAAGAAAAAAACTATTTTCTCTCTTAAAGCAGAAAAGTTCAATATAGAACCATTAAGGAAAGATATACACTTGTATTATTAGTGGGTATATGTGGTGCTCATGAGATCACTTACCTGGCTGATCCAAACAGTTCAGTGACTGAATATTTACAGAGTGCTCAAAATGTAATAAGCACTATTAGGGAATGGAGACTGTGAGACCTGGTTACCAGTCAGGGCCAATCCCTGGGGAGGCACCAAGGGGTCATGAATACAGTCCATTCACTGCCATGAATATCTTCTAACTCTCTTTTCAGCAATTCCTAAAGAAATTGTTTAACTTGGAACTTTAGAAGTATAGCAAAAAGGAATTAATCAAGAAAAAAAAATATGACAGTCTAAACATAACTATAAATTATATATAAAATATCAATTTGTTATTATTAAATATGAATTTTAGAGTTACTCCATTCTTAATTCACTATCCTCCATTCATTTCTAGGATACTGATATGGTTATTTCTCTATCCAGGTTTGTATCCTGATGCAACCGGCTCTCCTCCTCTTATTCTTAACTTCAAGTGCATCTCCTTCAAAGTTCAAGGATACTTAACCCATACTTTCTGAACCGCCGATATGCTCCAGGCACTGTGCTGTCCTCGGAATCACCCTGCACTGTGCTTTCCTGAGTTTCTTGGTCTACAATATTGTTCATGCCAGACTCAGCGACTCTCTTCACTCTGCAAATACTCTAGGTTGAGGTGCTAGATATAAATGTGGGTTTTTGTTGGTTTCTTTGCATGTCTGTCTGATCTGTAAGAACACAGCAGCAGCTGTTAATTCTTCATTGCTTCTGTTATTAATATTGCCCTCTTCTTGCTCCACCTTGTCCTAGTGCCCAATATTCTAGGCCACCCTCTGCTCCCCTCTTCCTTTCACCTCCCCCCCCACCTTCTTCCTACTTCATCCCTCCACATCCAGGACCAAGGACAGATTTCCTGCCAGCTGAGTCTCATGGCTCTAGGCAGGGTCCTGTCATCCTGCCTCAGGAAAGATCAAGAAGCCTTAGGGCTGCAGCTTAACCAAGTTCTCATTCAAGGAGGCAGTGTTACCTCTCATGACTGTTATGTATAGGTTCCATTTAGTAGCTTTAAAATACCAAATCAATGCAGCTTTATCTTAGGATGGCAATCAACTCAAACTTTCACCTTAAAATTGAAACTTTCATAAGGGCCTAAAGCCCATGGCACTAAATTGAGAACTGAGAAGAGCCAAGACAGATAAAATCTGCAAATTTAGCAGATAAAATGGATTACTATGAAGTTGTGCCAAATGTCTATTCAATATGTGTTACAAATTAGAAGGGAGCCTTTTCCAATAAACTTATTCTGAGTAGGTTGGGGAAAATGAAGAAAAATAAGGAAAGGAACATCTGACTTGAAATAAATGTTCAGCCCAGAGTAGTTTGCTTTTTTTGTCTTTTTCTTCTTTTAAAAAACATGTTGAAACCTGGATTTGCAAGCTTTGACATGAACTAATCACTGCCTCCAAGGATGATTCTGTTGTCCAAAAAACAGAGCCTCATTTACTCTTTTGTTCAAAAGATATTTATTGAACATTTTATCTATCCCTGTGCTGGGCTGTAGAGACACAATGATGAAGCAGATGAGACTCTGGCCCTGGGAGGTGCTCAGCTTTTGGGCGTGTGTGCAGAGGGGAGACTCAGCATGCCGGGGGATCCCTGGAGCAGGCACACTGTCCAGCCTTGGGGCTTTACCTGGTGTTTCTTAGAGGAGATAATATCTAAGCTAAATTCTGAAACATGAAAAGGAAATAAATTAATCCTATTTTTAGATCTGTGAGATTCCACAACCTTGACAGCTTTTCTCAGATATTTTAATATGAAGATGAAAGGAGTAAATAAAATAATTCTTCTTTTCTTTCCAACATAGGAAAAAGAAAGAAAGACAAATTAGGGGAGAAGGTTGGAAGTTTCTTGAACAGCTTTCTGGAGCAGATTACACCTATCTATAGAGGAGCTTGGAACTGGAACACACACATACACACACAACCTTTATTAATAGTCAAATGCTGAGAAACTTAAAAAGCTAATCTACAGAGGAGAAATTGAAATTCAAACTGACCACTGGGCTCTGTGAGAGAATTATGTAAATGAATCACTGATCTCATAAATACAGACTGTAATGGTTAATTTTATGTGTCAATTTGACCAGTTGCCCAGATATTTGGTTAAACATTATACTGGGTGTGTATATGAGGTTGTTTTGGGGTGAGATCAACATTTGCATCATAGACTGAGTAAAGCAGATTGTCCTCCCTAATGCGGTGGCCCTCATCCAATTGGTTGAAGGCTTGAATAGAACAAAAGGCTCAAAAAGGAAGAAATCACTCTCTGTGCTTCACTGTCCTTAAGCTGGGGCATGGGTCTTCTCCTGCGTTCAGACATGGATTCAGATTGAACTTACACCAACAGCTCTCCTGGTTCTCTGGCTTTCAGACTTGGACTGGACCTATACCATTGTCTCTCCTGGGTCTCCAGCTGCTGACTGCAGATCCTAGGACTTCTCAACTTCGGTAACTATAACCTCATGAGCCAATTCCTTATAATAAGTCAATCAATTTCTCTCTCTCTCTCTGGAAATAAGTAAGGTAAGATTACCCATCCATGGGTATTAACCCCATCCACAGGTAATACATTCCAAGAGATCCTTAGTGGATGCCTAAAACTGAGGATAGTACCAAACCCTATATATACTATGTTTTTTCCTGTACATTCGTACTGTATAGCATGGGTACACTAGGTAAAAGGTCTGGTGGAGCAGGACCCCAGGAGATTTCATCACACTACTCAGAATGGCACATAATTTAAAGCTTATGAATTGTTATTTATGGAATTTTCCATTTAGTATTTTCAGACCATGATTGACTGCAGATAGTTGAAACAACGAAAAGCAAAACCTCAGATAAAGAGTGACTACTGTATACACAAACACACACATATTTATCCTATTGGTTCTATTTCTCTAAAGAGCCCAGATTAATACAGATTTTGGCACCAAGAGTGGTTCCAGAGGAATAATATTTAAGAATAAGTTTTCTGAATTGGTTTTAGGATTTCTTAGGAATTGGCTGTCTCACCTGATTAGATTTAAAGACACTAATGACTATTTCCAGTAATAAAGAGAGCACTAATTATCTGTGGTGTAATCTGGCAGTAGTGATATGCAAAGTATTTCCATGAGATATTCCTAATCAAGAAGCAAGGAGATGGGCGACAGTGTATATGATACTTTTGAACATGTTCAGAAAATTAACACATATAGTGAGATTAACTGGTTGCTCTTAATGTCATTGGACTATGGGAAAAGCCCTGCCCTCCTCTGCAGAGAACTCCTCTTCTTTTGACAAATACCTCTTGACCTGCTACCGGGCCTTAGTAGAAACTGAAACATGGGCCATCAAGTTACCATGGAACCTGAGCTGCTTATCATTTACTGGGTGTTATCTGACCCATCAAGCCATAAAGTTGGGTATGTACATTAACACTCCATCAGCAAATGGAAGTGGTATATATGTGATAGGGCCAGAGCAAGCTCTGAGAACACAAGTAAGTTTCAGTGGCCCAAATGCCCCATTGTCCCCACTCCTGCTACACTGCCTTCTCTCTCCCGGCCTGCACCTATGGCCTCCTGGGAAGTACCCTACAATGAGTTGACAGGGGAAGGGAAGACATGGCCTGGTTTAGAGATGGTTCTACATGGTATGCAGGCACCATGTGAAATCACCTTCAATTGCAGCACTAAAGTCCCTTTCTGGGACTGCAAGTTCCCTAAAAGACAATGGTAAAGAGAAATTCCAGTGAGCAGAACTTTGAGCAGTGCACCTGGTTGTTCACTTTGCTTGGAAGGAGAAATGATCACTCGAAGTGGGAAGGTGCAAGATGTTACTACCACCCTCCCATGAAAATGCCTTATGTATAAACCAAAACTAATCATCTTTCTCCACAAACCTGTTATTCCTTTTATTTCCCCTACTCTTATAAGTCATGAAAAGCTTACTATATGCCAGGCACAGTTCTGGGCAGTGCAAAAAGAACAATGTATTAGAGTAAGCTAGTTCATATAACAAAAAAGTCCAAGTTTCAATGGCTTTAATGAACAAATATTTATTTCTCACTCACATCACAATCAAATGAAGGTCAATGTGGCAGAATGGGGCAGTGGCTTTACTTGTCACTGTAATTTAGAGACATGAGCTTCTTCCCTTTAGTGGCTCTGACATTTCCTATGACTGGAAGAGGAGGGCAGAGAAAGAGAGAGAGAGAGAGAGAGAGAGAGAGAGAGAGAGAGAGAGAGAGAGAGAGAGAAAGGAGAATTTTCCAAAAGTTTCTCACATGGCTTCACCTAACTGAAAGGGAGACTGGAAATGCAGTCCAGAGCACCCAGGAAGAAAAGGAGATGGGTGTGGGGAGCATCTATCCAATGTCTGCAGCCAGTCATGAACAAAACAAAGCTCCTACATTTAGCTTAAACTCTAGTGTGGAGACAGAAGACAATAAAAAAAAATGTACAGCATCATATAAGGTAGTGATGAGTGCCACCAAGAGAAATAATCCAGAGTAAGGGAACACTAGAGAGAGCCAAGAAGCTATTGTATTTCATTGATTCCAAGAACTTTTTTCTCCCACATTTTAATATCCCTAAAATTAGGATGCATCTTACAAAATTATTTTGCTTTCTTATCATGTCACTGATCAATGGGCAGCATTTTCGTTTCTTAGTGGTACCCAAAATAATACTGCATCTTACTGTTACTAAAATGGCATATTGTTTTAATTTGTTTGGGCTACTATAACAAAAGACCATAAACTACCTGGCTTATACACAACAGAAATTTATTTCTCACAGTTCTGGAGGTTAGGACATCCAAGATCAAGGCACCAGCAAATTTGTTGCCTGGTGACCCACTTCCTGGTTGATAGACAGCTGTCTTTTCACTCATTATAATCTCACATGGTGGAAGGAATGAGAGGTCTCTTTCTGGTCTTTTTTATAAGGGTGCTAATCCCATTCATTAGGGCATCACCCTTGTGACTTAATCACCTTCCAAAGGCCCCACCTCCTAGTATCATCCCCTTATGGATTAGTATTTCAAAACATGAATTTTGGGGGACACAACATTCACACCACAGCACATATGAAATAAGATGTTATGTGTAAGGTCATTAGGGAAGGCCTTTCTGCAATGACATATCATCAGAGATCTGAATGAAGAGAGGGATCTAACCATGTTAACAGCTGGGGGCAGAGAGCCCTGAGCAAAGGAAATAGCAAATGCCACAGAAGGAAGCATGCTTGGGATGTTCAGGGCAGAGCAAATACACTGTGGCCGAGTGGAGCAGGTGAGGTAGAGAATGGTAGAAGGTGAGCCTAGAAAAGTAGCCAGGTGACTGGTGACCTTCAACAAATTATTTCACTGAACAGAGGCTCTTTACTGCTGTGGAATAAAGATAATAACATCTACTTCATGGACATGTGTGAGGATTAGGTAACACAACGCGGTGAAACAAACAGAGGAACGGATATGGCACTGACATTGCCCTCCCCTCCCTTCCCTCTCTTACCCCCAAGTAAGGATCAATCAGTAATCTTTTAATGGAGTAGTGACAATAATGCATTATGGTTCCTCTAATATAATTTTAGGCTTAAAATTTTAAACCTTTAATGGAAATCCTCATCTATTCAACCACAATGCTTCCTGTTAACTACCAAAAGCTGCACTTAAAATCATCTGGGCCTTTTTCTCACAATAAATTCTCAAAGGAAGGCTCTCCAAGTGACAAACTAGATAAAGCTCGATTTTATTTTTCAAAGATGAAACACTCACTCTTTTTTTTTTTTTGCATTTACTATATATGTAAACTTGACAGAAGGAGAACAAGGAGATGGGTGAGAAATGGAAGATTACTAAATCTTGGAAAGGCTCTTCTATTTCTGTTTAAAATTGTATTCCCATCTACCCTGGCTTCATTGTGGCATCCCAATTCAGTCTTCTCTTCAGTTATTGGTTTTAATTCACTACAAAAAATGTTTTCGTGCTAAAAATCCAACATTCTAGCCAAGGTACTATTGATCAAATGAAACCAAAACTTGGTCCAGTGACTTGTGTAGTTCAATGAATTTGTTACATTTTTCTCTGAGATATTCAGGCCTGATTTCAAACACTAAGTCACATTTCAATTTGATGTTTAAATTGATTTCATAAAATTACTCATGATTTGTGATCAGTCATG
This sequence comes from Indri indri, assembly GCA_004363605.1. Lineage (NCBI taxonomy): Eukaryota > Metazoa > Chordata > Mammalia > Primates > Indriidae > Indri > Indri indri. The sequence goes on along the minus strand of RJWJ010011630.1, from coordinate 8,589 downwards.
CTAGAAGGCAGTAATGTTGAACTTGAATTTGATATTTTGGCCTATGATCATAGATTAAGTTAACTTTAGTTATATCATTTCCAGGGCTACAAATTTTTTTATACATTCATAAGGTATAATAATACTATCAAATAAGAACAAGTTACTACTTTAAAAAATTGCCATCGTTTCTAGTTAAAGTCCACAAATGGACCCTCTATGAATGTCAGTTCACTCATTTATTTCATTATTCATTAAAAACATACTGAGTGCCTAATGTGTACAAAGGGTATAAATCTGAAACAAGGTTACTACCTCCAAGAAAATGGCAATCTAGCATCCATTCACCAAAAATGTATTGTGCCATGAACTGTGCTAGAGATTTAGGAATATAATACCTGGATAAAACATGATAACTGATCTCATATAGCTTGTTGCTAATGGGAAAAACATTTAATAGATGGCTAGAATGCAATTTTATTTATACAGAATGAATATATAAAGTACAGATGAAAAAATAATGCATGGAGAGCTAGAATATTGCTTTATTAATTAGAAGTGTTTGGAATATTAAAAAATGTTTTAATTCTAATCATAAGGAAAACTTTAACTGAAGTTAAACTAAAAGGGAAAACAATTTTCATAGCCCTTCCTTCTGTACTTTTTATGAATGAGATGATTAAACCATCCAAATCCTAGAAGAAGCAGGAAATGAAAATGCTGCGTTGGGTCAGAGGCTGGAAGTCAGGAAGCTTGGAACCCCAGCCTAGCTGAGTCGGGTTTCATCACTGTGTGTCCTCTGGCAAGCTGTTTAACCCCTTAATTTCTGTGCCTGTAAAAGAAGGCAGTTAGACTAAGTGATGTTTAAGTCCTTTCCATTTCCAGTATTTTCGGGTTCTCAACTCTTAATAGGTTGTCTTACTGCTGAAGAGAGGTTAACTATAGGTAGGCTTGTGCGTCCTATTAGATCAATCATTACAACACAATGGTTTTAAGAGTGTGTATAAAAGATGAAGCTATGCACATCTGTATGTACAAAAGGTCTATTTTATAAGCTTATTCATCTGATAAAAGAGTCCTATAATTTGCCTGACTAACCTGCTTTGCTTAGGTTCTTCATAAAAATAGTTGGAGCTGTTGGTATTTACAGGAAGCCCTGATTGCAATCAGTCTTTTTTTTTTTTAATGTCAGCATATTATGGGGGTACAGATGTTTAGGTTATGTATGTTGCCCTTGCCTTCTGACTCCCGCCCAAGTCCGAGTTGCAGTCAGTCTTTAGTATAAATTATGTATCAGGAAAAAAAAGTTAACTTAATCTATGATCACAGGCCAAAATATCAAATTCAAGTTCAACAACATTACTGCCTTCTAGCATGACTGATCACAAATCATGAGTAATTTTGTGAATCAATTTGAACATCAAATTGAAAGACCTTGTGACTGACTAGCCCCACAAATGAGTATAAGATTTACATTCCAAGTGATCATATATTAAATTTCTATTCTAATGGAGGCTCAAACTTATTTCAGGCATAGATATTTCACTGTGATAAGAGAACCATCTGATTATGATGGTCTAATAAAAAGACCAAAAGCCTTACTTAGTTCCTTTCCCAAGCTCTTTTCTTATTTCCCATTTTATTTAAATTATTCCTTTGAGAAATCAGGTTTTAAAATATATTGCTACTCTTTGATCTTTTACCAACGAACTAAATTGTCAAAGATTTCTGTGGGGTAATTTATAGAAATTTCTATAAACAAGATTAATGTAGTAGAAAAAAACAAATTGCTAATAAATTCTGTTTTATGATGGGAAATAAAACTTGAAACCTTTAAAAAAAGAGAAAAAAGTACTAGCATCTATCTAGTTTTTCTAATTTAACTTAGATTTAGACAAAGAAATGCAATATTATAATTTAGCAACTGGATTGAAAGAAGCCATGTAAGTTCTTGTCCTAACAGTGCCCCAAGTCTAACGATTACAGAGTGAGTTTCCTTACATCCTTTTACAGTCTTTTAAAACACACTCCATGCAGAAGTATATATGCATATTAATATTAAATGACTGATTGATTTAATCCTAAACTGTTTTCATGATATGCTGAACAGCCCAGTAGATTAGATTCCTATTTCTTACTTTAATGTGGTCAACTTCAGAAAGATGCCCTTGGCAATGAAGAGAATTGTTTCAGACACGATATAATATCAAAGGGAAAAAGAAGGTGAAATATGGAAAAATGAAGTGGAATGGTTTAACCAGAGAAAATGTAAAAATTGGAGTGGCTGAGACCAAATTAACTATTTCTCTCCCTGTATTTATACATATTTCTTAACTCCCCACCACCCTCCCCCGTTTCATCAGCAAAATCATTCATTGCCTTGAGAAGAAGAAAAGGGAAGAAAAATAGTATTATTTCTGGTTTTTGATTCTCAAAACCTTGGAATCAGAGGACAAAATGAAAGGATTATTATGAGGAAATAATCCATAAGAAACCTAGCAAAGCTAAAACAGTAAAAAATTAGCTAGAGAATAATAAGGGCTCATAGGATTAGAGAGATCAGGAGGAGAAGACCCTGCCTAAACACCCATGTCTAGGGAAGCTCATGTGAGTCTATGCCCCAATGACTGGGAAAGGCCTAGAGAAGCAGCAAAACCCCAAGGTTCCCCACATCCCCCCAATGTACAAGCAGAAGAGAGGGCTGTGTGGGGTAGGTAGGCAGGCTTCAGATGGTCTCCTCGAGATCCCTGTGACACCACACAGAATGTTTCCTCTGTTGTAGAGCAGTGCAGAAATGTCCCAAATAGCTCCTTGGGGTGGGAATAAGAAAAGATCCAGCAGTTACCATAAGACCAAAGGGGAATGAGGTCATTCCATCCAAAATTTATGTGGGCAAGTGACACTATATAAGGCCACACTATATATAGGCCAATGATTTGGCTTTATGGAAGTCTCCAGGAACTTACAGACAGCCCCAGATAAAGGCAGCTGGTGAGGAGGAATGTCACATTGATTGAAATTATTTCTCCTCTTCCGTTAAATTGAGTCTCAAATTGGAAAATTTAATTCCCATAGAAAAATAAAGTTAAAATTTCTTGTACAACTGGGTTTTTCGACTGAGATTTGTGCCTGCTACACGTGACGAACCCTGTCTGATTCTGACTTAGTACATGCATTGGCATCAGATAAGAGCCTAAGCTGGGGCGACCCAAGACTGGAACAGAGGAATAGAGGGAACGAAAGTTAATAGCTGAGACCCTGCTGTAATTCTTCCTCTCTCAATCTGACTGCATCCCGGAGCTCCTGCACATGAACTTTTGTGTGCATCTGGCTGGGCTGCAGCCACATTTTGGCATAAGCATTTTATAGACATTATCTCTTTCCTCACTGCCACTCTTTCCTCATTGATAGGGTAGAGATGAGGAAATGAAGGTTCAGAAAGTTACATAATTATTCAAGCTTGCACAATTACTAAACGAAGATGTGAACCTGAGTTGACCTAGCTCTGAAGCCCACGCTATTTCTTACCCCTAGGTGGCCTCTCCTGGCATGATGCAGAATCAATTTTCAAGGACATGTGACTGAGAGGAAAAATATACTAGGACTAGATTTAAAAAGAATCTTTGTTTTTATTCCACAGGGATGTATAAAGGGAGACTTCCAACTTTGTAGGTGAGATAATGCCAAGAACGGGTTTTTTCCATTCACTCATTTGTTCTACAAATATTTTTGTGCACCTACGATATGCCAGGTACTGTATTACCAACAAGGTTACAACTATAAGTCCCCACTAGGGAAGCCATGCTACTGCCGGACCCCCATTCAGGGTGCATATTTAAAACCATGCACATCCTTCCTTCCCTCATTGCTGTGTTTCTGGAGACCAGAACTGCTTTACAACACCTGGCGGGAGCAGGCAAAGAGAGGAAGCAGGCTCACTGCTCTGAGGAATGAGGATCTCCTCACTAGTGTCCCTGCCTCCAGTCTGCTCTTCTCTCATTCACTCTTCTCTCTTTCTGCCAAGATTTTTTTTCTGATACATGTATTTTACTAATTAGCAGTTGCTCGCCAGACCCCATATGATGAAATGAACAATCTCTAGCATGGGTTCAAGGCCCTTCACTCTCTGCCCTGGCCTCCAATCTTACTGTACAGCCACACTGAACTATTATCCATCTCCTCCAACTCTTGGCGCATGCCGTTCCACAGCGCCCTTCTCAATCTTCTGTGGTACGCAACCCTCGAATGTTTCTCAAGTGCTAACTCATCTAGGAAATCTTTCGGGATCCCTCTCCTCACTTGTGGAATCAATAATTCTCCAGTTCTATGAGCAATTCCTTCATACTTTTACCAAAGTACTTATTACATTGGTTATGTCAAATGGACAATAGCACACAGAGGGAGAATCAGGAAAATCCATGGCGTTGGAGGAAGAGAAAGTATGAGTTAGTCAGAAGAAATGGAATGTGTAAAAAGTGGGTGAATTCAGAGGAATATGTATAGATTGGCAAGACCTTACAGAGGAACAGATCAAAAAATTTGAAAACAGAGACAAGCTGAAAAATATTTATAATCATATTACCAGAAGGAGCCCTGTGGTGCCCTAAGAACACTGTTGGACCTCATGGAGCAACTGGGGCTGAAGTTATCAAGGTTTATAAGGTAACAGATTCCTTCCCCATGTCACTGGCATTATAATAGGAAAACCACTTGCAAATGAACTGGTAGATAGAGGTAGAGCTATACATGGTCTAGTTTTCTTCACCTTTTGGTGAAGGCCTGGAGAGTGATTTAAAAGAGGTTTGTGCCAAAAACACCAATGAGATCCTGAGGGATAAATTTTGGATTATATATTATAAATGGGCTCATTTCAGTCTGCATACTTAAGATATTTTCTGGGAACTGTGTATATCTCTTGTTTCTCCACATTTGTTGATGAAGATAATAAGCCAGATATTTCTTCCAGTCAATGATGTCTCACCTACTCTACTCAGCAGCTCCACTGCCTGGAAAAAAATTTAAGCCAGAGTGTGGCTTAAGCATTTTACACACATTATTTCTTTTTTCACCACAACTGGGATACAGTGGAAATTCATTCTCCTCATGAGCTAAGTTAGTTGGTGACTGAAACTCACTACTTAGAATTATAAAGGAGTCAACAAAATGGCACATGGACAAGGAGCAAGCTGGTCTTTGCAGAGACACTAGTAACACAACTGGACCTGTGCTAAGGGAAATGCAAGGAAATAGAATAGTGCCTGGCATAAAAATGCAAGAATAACCCCACAATCGGGTGTCAGAAGGGGATGCAACATCTAAACTAGTAAACATTTGATTTATTACAGTGACAGATTCAATATGGAGAGAAACTTTCATTGCCCTGAAAGAAGGCATAAATGAATAGAATTGGAGTTATCTTTAGAAATGTGGGGAAAGATAAAGATGCCCAAGGGCTAGGACCAGAATGTCCATTAGCAGAATTGGTCAAAGTGATGAGTGAATCCAAAAGGACCAAGAAGAGAGGAAAGCTTACAGAAATCTAGCAGATCAGAACAGCATACTCTGCCCAGGCCATTTTGGTATTGGAAGTGAAAAGAAGACGCTAACCCAGGGGAAGTGGTACCCATGCCACATCACAATGAGATTTTCAAAGACAAAAAAAGGAAAGGGTTTTTCTCCTTCTCTTCCTGGCCCCCAAGAAGAATAGTGGTTATAAATAGTAGTATACCAACTACGACAACCTGAAAATAGCTACCTTATCTCTATGTCATGGCTGTCTCTGTAGGTACCATCACGACCTGACGATGATGAGTCAAAGATGATGATCAGAATGTCTGGCAGATGATGTATTCCTTGCATCAGTATGACTGGGCTGCCCTAATTGAGGACATCAAAGATGAAAGGTTGGCTAAAGAGAATAAAAGACACTTCAGAAGATAGCCTGCCTCTTTGACAAGGGACTTGCCTTCAGAGAAACATAGAAGAATTCTCTGAGAATTGTCAGCAATAAAAAGACTAAAAAACAAGGGAAACTGGGTGGATGCCAAAGGTTTTAAGAGGTGAGAGTGGGGAAATGCTGTGCTTTTATTGACCTTCTCCAAAGGAACAACCTAAAAAAAGGTTAGTTTCAAGTAAAGTGTTTTAAAGTAAAAAGTTTTGAAACCCTAAGTGAATTGTAAGAAAAAATTTTAAACTTTTTTTTATTTTTTTTAATATGTGTGCCTTAACTCTCTCTCCTTGCAGATAATAAATCCTAGCCTTTGAGACTCTATGAACATATAAAAGAATGAGAGAAAACTGGGTTCAAATTAATATTCAGGATTTCATTGCTCCTAAATGCAAACATAGCATTCCCATTGGTAAAACAATAGCCAAAATGGTTCTGAAACTTCTTTGTAAAATCAGGTAGAAAGACTAGAATTTGAGCTATTTAAAGGAAGTTATATAACTTATGTTACTAACTTACATAGCAAACTTAAATAACATAGACTGGATAATGCTGTATTCTATAATAGTTTTGAAAATGGTGTACTCAATATTTAACATTCTCTAGTCAGGTTCCTTGAGATCAAGTCATCCTGGTCTCTAAAAAAAAATAATTAAAACAAAAAGAACAATATAATAGAAAATATTAGAAAATAAAGATTGGACTTCTTCTAATCTGGAAATCAGATTAACACAAACAATACTTCAACTGCCATAGTGGTGCAATGAGATTTGACTTAAAGTGACCACAGACGCTCACTCTGCATTGTCTGGACCCGATAGTAGAGACCTTGGATTCCTGCATTCTCCCAGTGGGAAGGGCTATACCTGAATTCAGGTCCTCGAACTTGTGACTCTCTTCCCCCAGCGGAAGGATTTGAAACTTCCTACAGGCTCCAAACTCCCCAGGTGCTGGGCAGCCAAATTTCACAGAACTCTGAAAATAGTTGCCATCTAAATTCAGACTCCCTGGCACCCAAATAGTTTGTTCCTCCCTCCAACCCACTCCCACCTGATAAGATCACTTTTAGGAGTCCGTCTCCTTGAATATAACCCTCCTAAATATTGCCCCTGGCCCAGTTTGTTTCTCTGTAAAATGATGAGAGGATGGGGATCTGTACTTTCCTTCATGCAGGCTCTCAGGTCCTAAGTGCTCCAATAAAGGCTTTTCCTTAATATATACCAAGTGATGTTGAAAATTTTATCTTTGCTGCCTTGCATAATAATCTTCTAAGAACCTTTTATACCCAAAGAATGATAGGGGTCTGTGGTAAAGGGATCTATATAATAATCACAGTGGCATAAAAAACTATAGATTATTTCCCTAACATGGCCTGCACAACTACAGTTGATTCTCATGATTCACAGATTCCATTTTTACAGATTCATTTACTTGCTCAAATTTATTTATAACTCAAAAATCCATGCTTGAGGCTCTTTTCATGGTCATTCATGGACATGGACAGAATTTAGAAAAATTTGAGTCAACTGATATCCATATTCTTAGCTTAGGCCAAACAAGGGAACCCCCTCTGTTTTCTTGTTTCAGCTTTCAGATTATAAACAAATGTCCTTTTTGCAGTCTATTTAGTATCACATTTTGACATTGTTGTGACTTTTGTTGGTGATTTTGCTGTTTAAAATGGCCTCCAAGCATAATACTAAATTGCTGTCTAATCTTCCTATACTTACGAAGGTTGTGATGTCCCTTATGAAGAAAATACATGCATTAGATAAGCTTTGTTCAGGTATGAGTTACAGTGCTGTTAGCCTTGAATTTAATGTTCATGAATTAACAATATGGTACATCTAGAAAAAGGAATGAGAAATTTGCTAACCTGTACATGAAGCCATGCTGGAAGTGCTAAAATAGTGTCTATAGTGCATGATGAAACTATGGAAAAGATAGAAAAGCAGCTAAATTTGTGGATTTGTGAGATGACAAACTATTTTAAAAAGCATAGTAGACAGGATTATTGTGAGCCTAAAAGCCAAAGAAATTTATAATCATGTTACCAGGATCAGGAAAATGTTTAACCCTTCTTAGTGCTGGCTGGCTCCCATATTTTAAAAGGCAATACAAAGTGAAAAAATGTTAAACTTGCAAATAAGGCAGGTTCTACAGATTAGGAAGCTGCAAGATTTTGAAAATAACTGCTAGGTGTCATACTGGTAAAGGTTTATGTGGAAGAGCAGATTTTCAATGCTGATTAGACTGATTTGTTTTACAAGGACATTGGCCAACAAAGCTACATGATACAAATGGCATTTCAATAGAAGAAAATGTGACCAGAGGCTCACAGGAACCTAACCTTTTGTTTCCCCTAGGAGCAATAGTTTATTATTTGCTAATCCAGTGTTCGGGGTTTTTTTTTTTTTTTTAATTGAGGATGCCTATTTTTTATTTCAAAATATTAAGAGGTTACAAATGTTTTGTTACATGGATACCTGCTGTAATGTTAAAGTCAAGGCTTTTAGTGTGCCCATCACCAGAATAATGTTCATTGTACCCAACAGGTAAGTTTTTACCCCTCCCCCCCTTCTTGGTTTCTAATATCCTTTACATCTCCTTCTGCCAATGTCTGCCCATAATTAGCTCCTAATCATTAAAGAGTACATGTGGTG